>JAYXIM010023407.1:0-63252 GCA_037575425.1 Anastrepha fraterculus | reverse complement strand
CTTTCCTTCCAAGTTTTAGTAGAAAGTTTGACAGTTTCCTGTTCGGATTTGTCACAAAACACTTAGCACTTCTGCAGCGTTCTAGACCGCACCATCCCTCTCTATGTAAAATGCATTCATAATCGCTGATCCAATTAGTGATTCCTGCAGAACTGATTCCGATTATTGATTCTGGTCCTTGTGGGGGAACCGCTGATCCACGGTTGGCCAATTCATCGGCAATTTTGTTTCCTTGAACACTGGAGTGTCCCGGAACCCATATAAGTACAAGCCTGTTTCTTCTTACATTCTTGAACAATCTTTGAGGCTTGGTTCACGTTCTACACTGTCACTGAAAACTCCAATCTGTTTCCCGCTCCATCTCCTCTCGATTATCCATTCGGCTACTTTTAGGATGGCAAAAACTTCTGTTTGGAAAACAGTTGCCATTCCCCCCATAGCATAGTGATACTTATTACGTTATTGTTTAAGTGCCATCCGGCTCCAGACCTTATTTCATTACCCATTGGTAAAGAAAATATCCGTCAAACCTTTCTGAATGCATTCTGGACTGCTCCATTGCTCACACTATGGAAATGTGACACCAAATTTCCTTCCTGAAACTGTGCGTATCAGGTCGTCTTGGGTGACAAAAAGGGATACTACTCAGATAGATACTTAAAGATTTCTCTGTGTTCCGAAGTTCCGATTTCGTGCCATAAACTATATTTATGGATTCTGCACATTGCTTTAATTGCTTCCTGTTGTGTTTTAAGATCTAAGGGGAACAAATCCAGCATAGCATTTAAGGCATCACCATAGGTTGTACTCATGGCACCCGTAATGCATAAACATACATTTCTTTGCAGCCTGTATAGTTCCCGGATCGTGGACTTAACCAGGCTCCGTCGCCACCAGACCACAGAGGCGTAAGTGATGATTGGTCTGATAAGTGCTGTGTATATCCATAGGACCACAGCTGGTTTCAGACCCCAGGTTTTACCAAAGGCTCTGCGGCATTGCCTTTAGTGAAAGGTATGTCTCCCAAGTCAGCTTCTTCTTTAAGATTACTCCTAGATATTTAACTTCATCGGAAAGACCAAGTGTCAAACCTTTCAGTGTTGGAAAACTGAGCCCATCCAATTTCCGTTTTCTCGTAAACAAGACTGTGGTAGTTTTGTTCCGATTAACGGAAAGACCTTGTCTCATGCGGCAGTCATTGATTTTGTCCAGAATCCTCTGCACTTTCGTGCAAAGCTTCCGCTAGTAGCGAGTCTACGACAAAGCACCACAGCAGCGGAGAAAGAACATAATCCGGGCCAAGCAAGGATGTCCCCCTTGGGGATTAGTTCGTCACTGTTATCACCAACGGCTAACAGCCTCTCAGAGAGCATGGAATATATCCACTTTACAATGGTTTGATTAACTCCGCATCGTTCGGCAGAAGAACATATTCTACTAAGTGTACTTCTCGACAATACCCACACCCGAGTATGTTTCTTTTCAACACGAACGATGTTTGGTCTAAAACTTCTATAGAACTCTTTCTGCCCGGCGGCTGAAATCAATATTTTCGACAACTGCTCTTCTTTGCTTTTCATCGAGATCGAAAAGCTACTGAAGCAGCCCGGGACATTTGCGAAGTGTATGGAGAAGGCGAGGTATGTCATAGGCAAGTCTTCAGCACCGAGGTGGTTTGCAAAGTTCAGAAATAGCGTATTTGATGTCGATGACACATCCCGCCGTGGAAGGTTTTCTAAATTCGATTAAAACGTGTCAAATCACTTTCGAAAGAAAACGGTCGCCAAACCAATCGTGAATTGGCATAAAAAATGAACGCCGATTATAAAATAATTCTCAGTCACCTTCACTCAATGGTATTAACCGAAGGCAGATCTTCATCCAAAGAAGATCAGAATATGTGTCTGGTGGAACTAGGAGGGCATGGTTCACTGGGAAATGCTCGAACAGAATGCCACGGTCAACAAGGAGTTCTACATTGTCCAGAGTGCAAGAGGCTATTCGACTGAAAAGAGCTGATCGACATTGTCAAACTATACTCCAGGCCCCATGTCGCACAGATCGTCAAAGCCGTACCTTAAGAGCTCGAACGGGAGGTCCTTTAGCATCCAAATCCGTATTCTCCGGATCTTGCACCGACCGATTACCATCTTTTCTGCCTTCTGTCTCACTATATGAAGAGTGTTAGCTTCGAAAGCAAAGAGGTCCTTAAAAAGTGGCTCAACAACTTCTTGGACACCAGACAATTTCTTCGCCAACCCAATACTTTGATGTATGTTTATTTTCGAGCAAAGTACAGTCTTCACTGAAATTATCAGAAAACCTTAGACTACTAGATCAAATATGTTTGCTTTATTTACCATTTTCTTCCATAAAAGTTGTTTGTCTCTGATCAAGTGAACCAGACTGTAATTGCAAGGCGGAAAAGATGGATAATTGCAAAAATGTGAGCGAAAGTTTTTTTTTGACGTGATAACGTCTTATAATTCGATTTAACAGGCTGCACGCACGAAAAAATGTGTCGTTACCTTGCTCATTACTGTTCATATGTAGTTACCTTGCTCATTACTGTTCATATGTAGTTACCTTGCTCATTACTGTTCATATGTAGTTACCTTGCTCATTGCCGTTACCTTGCTCATATTAGTGTTACCTTGCTCATTAGTGTTACCTTGCTCATATTAGTGTTACCTTGCTCATTGCCGTTACCTTGCTCATTGCATTGAATGAACTGCAAGCGAAAGGGCGGAACGAACGACAAAGCAAACAAAGCAAACGAACGGCAACGTTCGATATCTGTTGTATGTATGTATATGCGCAAATGTACATATATAAATTCACGTATTTGTATTTGTATATGCCTTCTTATTGATTATTATTAATTTGATTCACTTGAAGAATTTAAAATAAAACCAAGTTTGTTAATAATACCTGTTGTTTTAATGTTATAATTATTAATTTTTTTATTATATATGAAGGAAAAAATGTATGGTAATATTTACCATATACCTTATAAAATATGTTGTCTATACTAATATTATAAAGAGGAAAGCTTTGTTTGTTTGTAATGAATAGGCTCAAAACTACTGGACCGATTTTAAAAATTCTTTCACCATTCGAAAGCTACATCATCCACGAGTAACATGGATTATATTTTATTTTGGAAATAGGGCTCGAGATATAGGTCAAAACGTGGACCCAGGTAACCTTCGGATGTGTATGTACAATATGGGTATCAAATGGAAGCTGTTGGTGAATGCTTTAGTCCAGAGTATTTTTCATGCTGCTCCGTGACTAGGGTCTCGAGATAGAGACCAAAACGTGGACCCTAGAATGTGTTTGTACAATATGGATATCAAATTGAATCTGTTGGTGAATGCTTTAGTACAGAGTATTTTTCATGCCGCTCTGTGACTGGGGTCTCGAGATATAGGTCAAAACGTGGACCCGGGTAACCTTTGGTTGTGTATGTAAAATATGGGTACCAAATGAAAGCTGTTGATAAGTGCTTTAATACGGGGTAGTTTTCATACCTATTGATGACTAGGGTCTCGAAATATATGCCAAAACGTGGACCCGCCGTGTCTTTGAACCGAATTAAACCAAACTTACACACATTGTTAAGTAGGTATTGAAGATGATTTCCGTATAGTTTGAATACCTATTGGTAGATAGGGTCTCAAGATATAGGTCAAAACGTGGACCCGGGTAACCTTCGGACGTGTATGTACAATATGGGTATCAAATGAAAGCTGTTGGTGAATGCTTTAGTACAGAGTATTTTTCATGCCGCTCCGTGACTGGGGTCTCGAGATATAGGTCAAAACGTGGACCCGGGTAACCTTTGGTTGTGTATGTACAATATGGGTAACAAATGAAAGCTGTTGATAAGTGCTTTAATACGGGGTAATTTGTTATGTTATGTTATGGTATGTTATGTTATGTTATGTTATGTTATGTTATGTTATGTTATGTTATGTTATGTTATGTTATGTTATGTTATGTTATGTTATGTTATGTTATGTTATGTTATGTTATGTTATGTTATGTTATGTTATGTTATGTTATGTTATGTTATGTTATGTTATGTTATGTTATGTTATGTTATGTTATGTTATGTTATGTTATGTTATGTTATGTTATGTTATGTTATGTTATGTTATGTTATGTTATGTTATGTTATGTTATGTTATGTTATGTTATGTTATGTTATGTTATGTTATGTTATGTTATGTTATGTTATGTTATGTTATGTTATGTTATGTTATGTTATGTTATGTTATGTTATGTTATGTTATGTTATGTTATGTTATGTTATGTTATGTTATGTTATGTTATGTTATGTTATGTTATGTTATGTTATGTTATGTTATGTTATGTTATGTTATGTTATGTTATGTTATGTTATGTTATGTTATGTTATGTTATGTTATGTTATGTTATGTTATGTTATGTTATGTTATGTTATGTTATGTTATGTTATGTTATGTTATGTTATGTTATGTTATGTTATGTTATGTTATGTTATGTTATGTTATGTTATGTTATGTTATGTTATGTTATGTTATGTTATGTTATGTTATGTTATGTTATGTTATGTTATGTTATGTTATGTTATGTTATGTTATGTTATGTTATGTTATGTTATGTTATGTTATGTTATGTTATGTTATGTTATGTTATGTTATGTTATGTTGTGTTGTGTTGTGTTATGTTATGTTATGTTATGTTATGTTATGTTATGTTATGTTATGTTATGTTATGTTATGTTATGTTATGTTATGTTATGTTAAAGTATATTATGTTATGTTAATGTTAACTCATTCTCTATATCCATACAAAATATCTATCAAACAAATAAAATTAAAATTTTCTTTTGAAAATGCAACCATTCAATCAGTATTTTCTTATGACGTTATCACGTTAAGCTATCGTCAGTAAACCGACTTTACAGACAACCTCTTTTTCATTAGAACAAAAGAGTTAGTATTGAACATCTCTGTATATTTTGCGTAAATTAATTTATAGCCTTCAAATAAACTAATACTAAGAATAATAAAGAACGGGTAGGTGCCGTGTTCAAATCAATCCTGGACAGCAACTCGGTGATTATTAAAGCCTGGTAGCACTGATAAATTGGCATGAATGCCTTACACCACTCGATGTATGTATGTTTGCGTGTGTATATACATGCATACGTTTAAATCACTGCCACTGGCAACAGAGATCATATATCATTTCATCAGCAGTCATGGCTAAACATAACAACATTTACCTGAACGAATCATCAATACATATCCCGTGCAATTATTTGCCTTTGAGGAACAACTGCTTTAGAGCGAAAGTAGCTACATACAAGCATACTATACCCGCTTGTATGTACATGTGTACGTATGCAAGTGTGTATGTAGTTGATAGTGTGCAAGCTGTTATGTTCACTGCTCTAGGAAGGATGGAATTACTTGGCAATATTTAATGTCAAATACAGGCCAAGGCGCTGGCACCATATGCCAGCAGCAATTGGGGCTAAACTTAGTGGTTAAATGAATCTGCTTTTAACCAGAGTTGCCCCTTCTCATAGAAGCTAAGTGGTGAATTTTGTGGCTGCAAGAATACAATTTGCATTTTCATAAATGTGAGAGGAGATCGAGCGTAACGAAGGGAAAGAGAGAGAGAGCGGAAAGAGAAAGATTTACAAGTTGGAAGCATTTTAGTTTTAGTTCTGTATATATTTTCCCTAAGTTCAGAAAGGAACGCATCAAATCAGTTACCCGTTAAATAAGCTTGATGAGAGTTGGAGAGCTGCAGTTAGGTTAATGAAACCTAATGAGGCTTGAATAACATATTGTTCAATAAGTTTTGCTGTTCGATAAGAACACGATTTTATGGTTTGAAATATACTTTATTATTCAGTATAGTTTCCTTGAACATCAGTACAATTGTTTCAACGAGCTTCCAATTTATGAGTTCCATCACTGAAGTGATACACTTTCACGGCTGTTATGACCTCATCATTTGATGAAAAACGCTTTCTACGCAAGCAGTTTTTTAGCTTTAGAAAGAGATGTAAGTCGCTAGAGACTAAATCTGGCGAATACAGTGGACGCTCAAACAGTTCGAACTTTAATTCATGAATTTTGGCCATTTTTCAAATGCTTTTGTGACACGGTGCATTGTCCTGATGAACAATTTTTTTTTTCTTTTGCAAGCTGGGCCTTTTTTTACAACTTTTTTCCTTAAGCTGGCCTAAAAGGTTGCAATAATAATTAGAATTCATTATTTTATCAGTTTGCAAGTAATTCATAAACGAAGTTCCTTTTGCGTCCCAAAGAACTGATGCTAACCCAATCTTAACCGATTTCTGGACACAAACTGGTTTCGAAACCAAAGACCCTCGTTCACGGCATTCTTTAGCCCCTAGTTTGATATTCGCAGCATCTGCAATCTTGTCCAGAAAAGCGAGACCGAGCAATCTGAACCGTCTTCTACACAGAGCCATGCCCCCGCATGGAAGGTGTTTGGCTATCTCTTCCTCTTCTATATTCTTGAAGCTTCTGCAATATTTATTGGATGGGGCACCATAATCTACCGAGATGTCGTCCTAGTAGACAGTGCGCAGATAGGAAACCTACTACGATTCTTAAGTCCTTCGCACTTAATTTAAGTAAACTCCATTCGGGCCACGTTTGTCTACTGATAGCGCAGACGTTTAACTGTTTCCAGCTGGGATTAGCAACAGTAAAGTTTACTATTGCCAATGGCATAATTTGGAGCGTGAAACACAATCTAGCCAACTGATCTGCCTTTAATGCGGCTACTTCCTGACACCCAGAGTAGATTAATAGAAAAAAACTGTGGAAGTATTGTTAATGATTTGTAGCACTCTTTTACCAACTTAGACGAGTGTTTAAACCGCAACATACGACCTATAATTAGATAAAATTGTTTGCTATGATGAGTTTCTATAGTCAAAATATTTGGAAAAAACAAACCTATGGCAACACTGCTCATAACTAACATATATTGCAAGTATTTCATCACGCGAGTACGATTAGGTACGTATGTATGTGTGCGAGAGTACTACTACTACAAGTGAGTACTACAAATTCAATATCTAAGGGAACCAACATGCGAATGTGCGAGTGACAAGGGCGGCGTGTGTGCCTAGTCAAGCAGCAAAACTCCACTAATGCTGAACTACAGTGGGAAATGTGCAAAAAAGTCTTTGATAAAAAATTTAAACGCGTTAATTATGTCATGAGCTTAGTTGATCTTTGCAGTATTTGTACTTCGAGAGGTTTGTCTGTATGGAATTGCAAGTGATTTGTCCTGATAGCTATTTACGTTATGCTGGGTCTTCAATTTCTTTAAAGTCCGGAGAATATGGCGGACCTACCATTTGAACTCTAGGAGTGCGGCTTTGACGACTTGTGCGACCTGCCATTGTCGTGAAGGTGTATGCTTTGACCATATCGATCAGGTATTTTCAGTCAAATAGCCTCATTCACACGATGTGGCTGGACAATGTAAAGCTCCTTGTTGACCGCCGCATTCTTTTCGCGCATTTCCCTGTCCACCATGCACTCCCACTGTAACCGAATACAAATCATGATCTTATTTGTACGAAAATCCGGTTTGACTCTCGGCTTTGGCATATCTCCTGGAGCTACCTACTCCTTTATTTGCTTCAAATTGGTGTATAGGCACCATTTCTCATCTCCCGTGACGATTCGGTACAAAAAGCGACAATAATGATCGCGTGTTGCTCGATGGCGAGCGAGACGCTGAAAAGCAATTTGAAGACGTCTTTCTTTGCTTTTTTCGTTGAGCTCGTGAGGCACCCAAGCTTCCCATTTTTCGTTAAATGCCATTAAATGAAGGAGATTGAGAATCATGCTATGATCTCAGTTTTTTTTTGTTTTTTTTGTGTTGCCAGTTCACGTCTGGATCGGCGACCGTTCTTCTTTAAAAGTGAATTGGGATTTTCTTCATTGAACTCAGAAGGTCTTCTGCTGCGGCACGTATCATCGACGACAAATTCGCCATTTTTAAACCACCCCCTCCATGCAAACCATTTCCGTACTGTAGACTCAGCTATGACACCTTCCCCATACAAGTGGCAAATGTCCCGTTCTGCTTCGGCAGGTTTTGACCTCGATGTGCAAGTGTCGAACATTTGATTATTGCCTCCTGGGCATTCCATTTCTAAGCCTCAAAACGAATAAGAAATGAAATAACTCAAAAATAAAATTAACATAGTTTTGTAAAGCAGAAAGGGTTCCATCGAATGAATGTTTATCCTTTGCTAAACAGCAAACAAATCGTTGTAAAATAAAAGAAAATATAAAAGCGCTATAAAATTATTCCCCAACCCAATACATATAACTCTCTCGTTCGTTCTAAGTTCGAATGTACATCTTTGGTTTCAAATCAAATGTATGCCTTTCATTGAAACATAATTGATAGAATACAAGGAAATTTTATTCGATTCGCTCTGCAAACACTTCATTTCTCTGATCCACTATCATCCTGCAGTGCTCGGTATATATCTGGGGTTCCTTGCCAATAGACATATCCTTCAGTCTTCAGTGTTTGTTTTTGATATTATTTGTAGTTCTGTTGATTGTCTCGAAGTTCTTGAACAGATTGGCTTCAATGTTCTTCATAAATCTTCACAAGTTTGTATCCATTTAATGCCTATAAAATTTTGAAGAAATAAAACTACCATAACTTTTCTCCTATTACGATTGCTCTTACTGAGTTAAATGCAGTACAGTCTTATCGACCATTGAAGGTAACAAAACAGCAGATGAACTGGAAAGAAGGGGATCTGCCATGAAGAATGCTCTTACAGAATCGGTATTCACACCACTGGGTGCACTCAAGAATGCAATTTCATTAAAATATCTGCAAATCACGGATTGCAGATGGAGGGACCAGACAACATGCAAAGTTAGCAGAATAAAATGGCTCACCTATGACCACAAATAATCTACTTCGTTGACAAATATGAAACGAAGGCATGCCTGCAGACTCACGGAAGTGATAACTGGCTTTTGATCCATAGTAGAGCAAGCAGCCAAAATTGGCATCCCTCGAAACATACACTGTCATAGTTGTAAACAACCACAGAAAAAGAAAACTACCACTATTCCTAAGAGCTCTCTGTTTTCCTCTAGCATGTAAGAATTGCTTTTAAGGATTAAGGATTATTCATAAAAGTAATCATAGACTTAAATAAATAAAATGAAAACTAAAAGGAAAAAAATATATGTATACATATGGGGCATTCTTTCTGAACGTGAGACCCCCTGCCCCCAGAATAGATTTTGACGAAAAGAGGTCTATGAGGGCTTAAAATGTAGGTAATTATGTTTACTTTCGAAAGCAAAGTGGCACTTCTGGAAATTCAAAATGGCGGATCCAATATGGCGGATTCAATATGGCGCAATTTTGCAGTTCGTGCATCAGATTTATGCTATGAACTGAATCATAATTGAATGATAAAAAATGTGATGAATAATCAGTGACCAATAAAAATAAATAATCTTGGAAATATGTAAAATTAAATCCAATGCAACAATTTTACTTAAAAATAAATAAAGAAAACACGAAATAGCATAAATCTGATGCACGAACTGCAAAATTGCGCCATATTGAATCCGCCATATTGGATCCGCCATTTTGAATTTCAAGAAGTGCCACTGTGCTTTCGAAAGTAAACATAATTACCTACATTTTAAGCCCTCATAGACCTCTTTTCGTCAAAATCTATTCTGGGGGCAGGGGGTCTCACGTTCAGAAAGAATGCCCCATATATATATATATCGTACGAGGTGTGTTCAAAAAGTATCGCGAATTTTGTGTTTTTTCAAAAATCATTTATTTCTTCATTAATCTGTGGCAAAAACTCGACGCATGATGCCCAACTCCCCTGCAATGGAAGAAAACGGTAAGCAAAACTTTTACATTCGACCGAACTTGGCGCGCTTTTTTCGTCATAACCATAAACCCACTATTCGTTACCAGTTATGACGCTATGGAGCAAATTTGCGTCTTCGTAGACAGAGTCAAACATCTCATTAGCAATGTTCATGCGATGCTGTTTTTGGTAGAAATCGAGCAGTTTTGTTATGAATTTTGCGGCGACCCGTCTCATGCGAAAATCATTGAAAAAATCGAATGCCACGAGCCAATCGATATGTCTAGGTCCTCAGCAACTTCCCTAACGGTGATTCGACGATTGGGCAATACCATTTTCTTCACTTCACCAATTCTTTCGTCTGTTGTTGAAGTGCTCGGGCGTCCGGCACGCTTTTCGTCGTTCACATCTTCTCGGCGTTCTGAGAACATTTTGTACCACCGTTAAAGCAACGTTTATCAAAGGTTCAAAGTAGTTTCTCCATATGACACAGTCAACATTCGGAATGCATCCGCGCACTTAATTTCGTTTTTCACACAAAATTTGATACAGGTTCTTTGATCCATCTTTTTGGATAGGTAAAAATCGAAAACGAGTCGAAACACGTGCAAGCAAAGCAGCCGTCAACAATTAACTGAACATTCAAAATGGCCGAACTCGTCGGCATGAGTGAGAGACATGAGTACCTACATATCGCCAGAAAAAAAACGAAACTCGAATATACGTATCCTGCGAAATTTCAAAATTCGCGATACTTTCTGAAAACACCTCGTATATAATGCAAAGTTTTTTCTAAGCTAACAGAAGTAGTTGTCCCACTATTTTAATTCGTTTATATTTTTTATAAACTATTTGAATATTTGCTAGCAATCCATGGTCTACGTTGCCGCTGAGTTACCATTTTCCACCACACCAGACACAAGCACTGACACTGTTACAGTTCAGTAAATCAGTTAACCAATCATGTACGTATATATGAGTGTTTGTATGTATAGCACACTTGTAGTCAAACACCTACTCTCACTTACATGCCAGATACTATATAATTCCATTCGTAGCTCACCGTATTTCTAGCAGCATTTAAATCCATCCATCAGCAGATGCGGTAGTCGTTGTCGACATTGAGTAGTGAGATTCTGTCAGCCAAGGAACAACTGTCGCCATCATGAGGATTGATTCAATGGCAAAGGTGCCTATATACATATATATGGATTTGTTAACAGTTTGTGTTGGACATATATATATGAATGCACAGTGTGGAGGTGCCTAAGTTAGATGCATTTACGCAACCTTGTTTTACGTAAGAATAAATAATATCTTGTGATTGCGCACACAGCTGACTTAGGTGTGCACACCATATATACGCCTAAGTAAATATCAATAAGTTTGTAGATTAGTAAATGGATAGATTCGACCAACACCACATTAGAGTTTGAATACGATGATGCATTTATACGCTGGCTATCTGGTTTTGCTAACTAACACCGCTCATGGTCTCAGCAGCCTAATTCGCTATAAGTGCATGGCGTGAATTAATACTTTAAATAGGTGTGCAAACAATATTTCCTCAAGGCTCTCTTACAGCCACATAACAAATTCATTTTTATAAAAAATATGGAGGATCTACTTATATACAAGAGATCATAGAGAGATAAACTCCCGGTTTTATCCTTGCTGTTGTACTAAGTCGAATAATTTCGGGAACTACTGATAACATTCTCCCATTTATAGAAAGCTACATCATTTATGAGTGTCATAACCAATATATTATATAAGATTGCCTAGAAAGTCATTTAAGACGTTGAAGTGCTGATTCGCCAAAAATTTAATTAGCGTTTCCGCACCATTTTGTCCCCGCTATCAACGAGTTATAGGTATGAGTACTCCTTTGTGACTATATCCAGTTTGTGCTATTGAGAAACCTTATAAGGCTCCTTACATCTATACCGGCTAGCTCTTCGAGGTTTTCAAAAAGCGGGTTGACATCTTCGCCTTCCATAGAGCAGGGAATTTCCAGAGGATGTGGAAGATAGTTTCCTTTTTCTCCAATTTATTACAACTATGGCCCTGCACATTGCAAGGGATAACCATTTTGGCTGCTTGCTCTCCTATGGAGCAGAAGCCAGTTATCACTGCCGTGAGTGTGCAGGCATTCCTCGTTTCATATTTGTCAATTTTGACGCTTATGATTGCAGGTGGGTCATAGAGTTGTGCTAGCATTGAATATTGTCTGATCTCTCCATCTACAATCCGCGATTCCTAGATATTTTAAGCAGATTGCATTATTGATTACACCCAGTGGTGTCGTTTTAGCTACTTAATGGAATTACTATTCAAGCCATTTTTGATTAGTTTGTTTACCAGGTATATTCTTCTTCAATTTCAAACGTTTATTAACAAAAAATGGTTACAAATTTAATCTTCAAAATAATAGCCATCGCTAGCTACACATTTTTCCCATCTCTCAGGCAATTTGTGTATGCCGCGCCAAAAAAATTGGCCGTCTTTGGCCGCAAACCAATCATCGAGCCATTTTTTGGTTTCTTCGTGAGAATTGAAGCGCTGCTCGGAAAGTGCGTGGGCCATAGATGCAAACAAATGATAATCGGAAGGCGACAAGTCTGGTGAGTAGGCCGCATGCACCAGCGGCTCCCAATCGTACGTCTCCACCAATTCCCGGGTCGCTCTTGTTCAATGTGGTCATCAAGAAAAATTACTCTGTGACGCTGATCGGCATATTCTGGGCGTTTTCGGTCTATAGCGCTGTTCAAATCGGCCAATTGTCGTTGGTAGCGTGCACCGTCACTGTTTCACCAGGTTTTAATAGCTCGTAATAAATCATACCACATCCCAGAAAACCCACAGCATTGCCTTGCGGCCGAAGCGATTTGGTTTGGCCGTTGTTTTTGGCTTGTGGCCGGGCGGACCATACGATCGTTTACGCTTGGGATTGGAGAAATACACCAATTTTTCATCACCCGTAACGATTCGATGCAAAAAAGACTTCCTTTTGAACCGGGAGAGCAGTGTTTCAGAAGTGATTTTTCGGTTCTCTTGCTGCCTTTTAGTCAGTTCATGCGGCACCCATTTTACGACCTTTAAATCATGCCCATGTCTTTCAAACATTTGGAAATGGTTTTCTGGGTCACTCCCAACTGCTCTGCCATCATTTCTTGCATTTGACCATCATCTTCATCCAACAATGCTTGCAATTCAGCGACCTCAAACTTTTTCGGTGGCCGGCCACGGTCCTCGTTCTCCACTCTAAAATCACCACTTCGGAATTTTTCAAGCCACCTGAAGCACTGTGCTCTACTTAGAGCATGTCCACCATAAGCTTCTATAAGCATTTGATGAGCAGCAGAAGCGTTTTTTTTTCGATTGATAACAGAAAATCAACGATGCCCGCAAATCGTAGTTTGAAGTCACGAAATTCGACATTTTTAAGAGCGACAAAAATGCATTGTTGTATGAAACGTAACAAACAATGAACTGAATATTGTTGACAGATGTCAGACGAATAAAACTAGACATTTGGGAAGGTTTAAAAATACTCCTAGCGACATCTATGGACTAATAGCTGAAAGTCTCATATCATAGGTATATGACTGGAAGAGAAAACCATTTTCACGATATTCTATTTTAAAAATTATTAAATTTTTTTTTTTGCTGTGCGTGCTCTTTTTCCAAATGTTAGTACAAGCGTACGATTTTTAGCTTTTAGTTAAAAGATAAGTCAGTTAACAAAAATTTATAATACAATACAATTTTAGAAAAAAATATATGGCAGTTAAAAATGACTTAAAAAATTTTAGAATTTACGGTTATACTAAGTGTTTCCTACTTCATTGTATTAAAAAAAAAGTTTATGCAAATTATTCTGAAAATTATCTTTTAACTCGCTGGTATAAATAATATTCTAAGAATAATGACGATTCCAAACACTAACTGCCACAATTTAAAAACTTGGGAAAGTCAATGAATATTTTTTTGCCGTCGGGAAGCCCTTTATGTATGCAGGGGTTTTAATCGGTAAACGTTATTTGGCTAGGTGTTTCTGTATATCAAAGAGACGTCTTCAAACGTTAGCTGCTTACGCCGCACAATACGAATTTTCTGGTCTCGAAGTGTAGCTAAGGCTGTCCTGAGGCTGTCCCATTGCTCTGGTGCATGATGATCGATCCTCTACTCACTACCATAAATGATGCTGGAGTCTACACACAAGCATAAGCGGACGACGTTGCCTGTTTGTTAACGGGCCCTTCGATTATGAAATCTGTAGAAAAGTAAAGAAAACTCTGGATATGATTGACACTTGGTGCTGTGCTAATGGGCTATCGGCAAACCCCACCAAAACTGGCATTGTCCTCTTCACCAGAAGGAGCAAGCTTGATGGATTCGTTCTGTCTAAGCTAAAAGGAGTCACAATTCAGCTATCCAAAGAAAATTAAATATCTTGGAGTAATCCTCGATAGTAAACTTCTTTGGAAGTTACGCGTTGAAACAAAGACCTCCAAAGCACTGACAGCTTTCCGGCGGTGCAGGGATGTTTTTCGAAAAACGTGGGGTCTTTCTTCTAGCAAGCTCCTATGGATCTATACGACTATGATAGGACCTGTTATCACCTATGCATTAGTGTTCTGGATGAGTAGTCTCTCTCTCGTGGGAGTTAGGAGGACCTTATCCAGACAACAACGCACTGTTGCTAATTGATGCACCGGCGTTTTTCTGACTACTTCAGGCCCGGTATTCGATGCTCTGGTTGGTCTACCACCACTTGATACTTTCATCCAAGGAGAGATCTTGAAGGCTATCTGCAGGCTGAAACACAGTAGCAACTGATACGGCTCCTGTCCGGGATTGGACAACAGAGTAGGCATGGACTTCGATCAAACGATTCTCTCCATGCCCCTTGACTCCATGCCATCAAGAGTGGTACTTGAAAAGAGATACAGTGTTGAGCTACCATAGGCTCAATTGTGGTGAAACTCTGAGAATAAGCCCGGCAAACACTGTTTACGCATTTTCACGAATGGCTCCACAGATGGCGAGCACGGTTCCGACTCTGGTGTGTATGTGGAATTCTGCGGGACAAAACTGCCCTTCGCTCTTGGAATGCATACATCTGTGTTTCAAGCGGAGGTGCATGCTATTCAAGAAGCGATCAACTTTGTTGTGGAAAACCGATGGAGAGGCAGATCTTTATGTGTCTGCAGCGACAGCCGAGCTGCGCTTATGGCCTTAGACAGCCCCCCAACCATTTCAAGAGAAGTCCAGTCCTGTAAATCCAGGTTGAACTATGTCGGCAGACATAAAAGCCTGATATTAACATGGGTCCCGGGACACGTGGGTAATGAGACCTCTGGGCTCTGAGGCCAACTTCTGTTCAGCCACTCCCTTCTGCTGCCATCAAAGCCACGGTTAGCAAACGAGTTACTTCAACCCACAAACGAGCTTGGTAGGCTGAGAAAGGCTGCAGATGGGCAAAAATTATGTCATGTCCGACTGACTAACTGTCGCAGATCCTCCTATTGTTAAGCAGAAGGGACTGCAGACAGCTGGGTGGACTGATGGCAGGCCACATTCTGGGGGCGAAGCGCATGGAAAAGGTAGACATTTTAGGATGAGGTGGTGGACCATTTTCTGTGCGTCTGTCCGGCCTTCGCTCGAATCAGGCCTGAGGTCTTTGGCAGTGATGTGTTAAGAAGCGAAGGTCGAATAGATTCAAGGAAAATTAAAAGGGAATCTGAGTGCAGTAAAATGGACTTAATGTTGTCTGAGTGCTGTACTGGCTACTCTGTCCCGACAAAAGCAAGTATTATAATGTGAATAAAAATACAAAAAAAAAAAAACAGAAAACGTTTGTTCACTTCTGCACATATAAGCACTTTTTTGACAATGAAACCAAAAATCAAAATTTTCCAAGTGAGTACAACCAATGCCAATTGAAATGTCAAAATTGTACCCACAACTGAGTAATCAGTTACCCACTGAAATCTCCAATGCTTTGGCGAGCGAAATTTTGATTTCACTTTCATCGTTTCATTGATGCTCATCTAATGATATTTTCATTACACTGGTATTATCATTAAATAGTTCATCCGAATTTCATACAAACGTGTGATTTATCGGCCCATTTGTTCACTACAACTACAAAAAACATAGTATTCCAATGGCATAATTAATCGCAGCGGTTGTTCCAGTCTTTATTACTGTAGTTGTGTATTTCGCTAATTAACTATAAATATCTGTAGCCTTATTTGGCTCACAACATTTTCTATTTAATTCTTACAAATGAAAGTTCCGTTAGCGCCATTTTGACGGCTAATACGAATGAGTCGCGAATCGATATCCACTTGGAGCAGACAGGAATAGTTTATTGCAATGGTAGTGCAAGCAGTGGCAGAAAATTGTATACGAATAGCCCGTAAGATAACTCGGATGTACCCAGCAAAACACGCGACTACTACAGAAATTAATGTGAAATCAAAATAAATATTAAGAATTGCGTACTCACGCACTTAGTGAAGGAATTATTTATGTACTTTAACATTTGTCATTGACCGTACGGCTTTGCAGGTTCTATAATGATTGAGGAGAATGAATAACTAGCAAGGAACCCGATTATATTGAATCCAGAGAAGCGAATAGAGAGTGCATAGGAAAATAAAATACAGAAAAGAAATTTGAAGAATATATATCTGAGCTAAAATTTTTGTAGTTCATCCATTATTACCGAGGGTTCCTCGATGGTGCTCTCTGGAAAAGTATAAATCCTGGTGTGACCCAATACATAGAGGTCTAATGAGTACCCAATACTGAGGAAGTGAAAACGCAGTGATCTATTCTGTTCTGAGGCGTCTGAAGTGCTTTTAATTCTTGCAATATTTATTGCGATGTTTTTCAATTCATTTCTTTTATTTAAAATATTAAACATTATAATAGTGTTTTTAGATCTCTTAAAGATAATATTAATACGAATGATAGTTAACTCTGCATTACTGAGGTGCATTAAAATAACATATTTACTAACCATGAGTTATCCACCCATATTTCACTATTATCTAACTTATTTATCCGCTAAAGTGATATTAGTAAGACACATTTTTTTTAAATTGAGAACTATAAAAATTTGGGAAAAATTAGATCACCATATATGATTATATAGATTCGGGTTGTTTTTAATTCATTGCAAAAACTTGTTTATGACCATCTCAAAAATATTGAAATAAAATCTCGTTCGCTGAATACTGAGAGATCCAAAAATTAATAAGTTTTTAATAATCTTTTTTCAAATAGATCAAACTTTTATGAAAAAACTAAGACAAATGTCAACAGCATACCTGCTATTCACTAAGGCTATCAAACAAGTCATCATGCCTTGAGTTCGTTTCTGGCTTTTGCAAATCTGTATTTCCCATTTTCAGCATGTTGTTTTTCTATATTTTTCATAGCCACATACCCGACAATGGCTTCTTCTGAGTTTCTAAGCTAATGGTGCTTTACCTCCATGGTATTCCTGACCAGTTAACTGCTTACAGAATTTTTGACAGATTCTCTTCAAATCTATCCTCAATGTGGTCCATTAACACGCTAGGCAAAGTCTTTAATAAAACTGAACTTTTTTTATGCTTAAGAGTGCTAAGGTAGCTCATTGTTTCGGCAAATATTTACATTCCACTCGCATCAGATGCCCATATATCTCAAACGTGAACTTGAGAAGCTTTCTGGACACCAGCAAGATACAACAAACCAAATAAGGCATTCATTTCATTTTTTTCACGTGGCATGTGCTTTTTTGAAACCTTTGTATTTTACTTATATCTTTGAAACATTTTTGTGTATTTCTCAATCACGTTCAATAATTAAAAAAAAAAGAGGTTGTCTGTAAAGTCGGTTTACTGACGATAGTTTAATGTGACAACGTCATAAGAAAATACTGATGGTTGCACTTTCCAAAAGAAAATTGTAATTTTATTTGTTTGATAGATTTTTTGTATGGATATAGAGAAGGAGGTAAATGGAATCGCAATGGAATTAACCAAGTTACATTTACACAAACGTAAAAAATTACGAAACATATATCAAATTCATGAAAGATATCGATGGTTTTCGAGAAAAGCGACACAACTCAAAATTAACTTAAATTCGGAGTTCTGCCGTTAAAAGCAAAAATCAACTACAGAGTTTATATATTTTTATCTGGAAAATTGTCATAAGGGAATCTTGAAGCAATTCTGAGAGATGGCGTTAGTGTCGTGTTGTCAGGTGATCGAATTGGCGCGTCAATTATCTAGAAAACTGACCCACCTCAGTATTTTATATTTTTGAATTATGTCACTTTTCTCGAAAACCATCGATATGTTCAATTTCGATTGTACATCAGACGTTAACAACTCAACAACACGAAGAAGCACCATCATCGATTTGCCTTTTTCAAGAAACATTACACTCGAAACACTCCCTTTCATATTTCTTACTTTTCCTCTCATCGTCCTATTCTCAACAGAGAAATGGTTCATTACCATGCACACAGGAAGAAGGCATATGCAAATACAAATATGGGAATTTACTATATATACAAATGCGCATATACATACATATATATGCTCATTCAAGTAGGAGAGAGCCAGATGTCGAACGTTGCCGAGTGCGGAGGCCGATTGATTGTGCCTCTTTGCCGTTCGTTCCGCGTTTTCGCTTGCAATTTAAACAAGATAACGACGCATTTTTTGGTGCGTGCAGCCGACTATATCGAATTATAAGACGTTATCATGTGAAAAATCGCTGCTTTCGTGCGGCGTGGTAACATTTTGTGAAGAGACGGTTAATTAGGGGTGATTTACGAATATCTTTTCTATGGAATGGTTTATTTCGGCAAATGGTCCTATCGTTTCCTGTGAGTTGAATTACACTATCTCCTCCATTTTTTCAAGTATCGGACTCATGATTACTGAATATTTCTTCGCCACTGTCATCACTTTTGAATGGATTATTTTATTTGCTGACGAATGAATCTATCCTCTTAATCATTCTACTACTACTTCCACATCAAAACATAAAGGTGAAATAGATAGTATGGATTTCAGGGAGGTGCAAGACAATGACCCGAAGCATAGTTCGGAAGTTATAAGAACTTACTAGCTTTACAATTGTAAGCTTGTGCTCCCACACCCGCCCCAGTCTTCAGATTTAAATCCGATTGAGCATTTGTGGGATATTTTAGAAAATAAAATTAGAAAGCATACAACAATGTCCCGAAGCATAGGTATCTTTCGTAATAGAATGAACAACAGAGTATGATCTTAAGTTCTCTGTAGTCGTTTATAATTATAAATTTATAAATTTCTTGTTTTCCAATTATCACATCTTAATCTAAAAACTGGTCATGGGGGAATGCACTGAATCATTAAATTTTGCACTACCAAATGAGTGAAGGACAATTTGTGCTTCCGAATATGTTTCATTACATATTCTACTATGCAACACCTACAATGCCTAAAGCAATCTCTGCCAGAAGAGATTACCACTAGAAGTGATTACACACTTTTACTGGGTATGTAAACTCCTAGCACTTATAACTATGATATATAGGCAAGCAAACCTAATTCCTGTACGTTTTCCATTTCGTTGGCGCATGTGCATGTATAAAACACATATGTATGTATGTGTGCTGCTTGTGTGGGCTGGTTTTTAATTGCTAATATTCTTATTCTTGTGTCTGATTGTATTTCTTATGTTTTTATTTTTCTCAATTTTGTTAACAGTTTTATTTCTGTTTTCCGTGTTTTTTTTTCTATCCTCTCTCTATTCCTTACATAATTAGGTAATTTTAGGCAGGCGCGTGGAATTTCTAGCCTTGGGCTAGCTATCCTCACAGTAAAAAATGATGTGAGAGTAAATGGGTAAGGGGTGTGTCTTAATTGACTGTGTGCTTGGCGGAGAGGCACGAAGCTACTTAGGTGTATGTATATTCGTGAGCTGACTTTGACTTACATTCTCAGAAAAAGTTGTTTCTGTGCGCCGCTTCAAAGGCCTTCTTCATTGACAGTGGCCTGGGAAATCCCATACGCGCTAAGCCACTGGTGGGTCAGTCAAACAAAATATAACCGCTTTTGGCTGAAATGTTGCAAGCGAAGGCATGTTGTATGTATGTTGTTACAATTAAGAAAGATTTTATGTATTGTACACTATATAGAAATACATGACCGAACTTTCTACAAAAAATTTACCAAACAACAACAGTACTTTGTGATCACTTTAAACATGGACTTTAAAATTTAATGGTTTCTAAAAGTAGGTACATATCCAGAAAAATTCTAAAACTTCTGGGTAAAAAGTTTACAGTTTTGATAAAATTTTGTACAAAATTCGAAACTTTGCATTATATGGTTTTTGTTGCATTATGAATTATGTTCTTATAAAAAATTATGGTGTGTGGAACAGGTTGTATTTGAGAAAATATCGTATGGGTATGAATTAGTAGTGGTTAAGGCAAGTGCGTAGTGCCTCTTATATACATGTCATTGATTTTATACGTATGTCAGCGCCTCCTATATGTAATTTTTTTATACAAGGTGGCGTTCCCATTAACTGTGCGTCGTAATTAGTCCTATCAGCGCTCGTAGCTTCCTCGTTCTCTTTCTGAGAATACATTTTGCAACGTTCCTATCAGACCTTTTCAGGAAACAAGTGGATGTTCTACGAGGGGTGTTTTTTATATGTCGGGATTAGAGAACAAAAACAAATTGTAATCATCGAAAATCTCTTTATTGTTTTTCAAAATATTCTCCATGAAGATCTATACACTTTTGCATGCGTTTGAACCAATTGTCGAAGCACTTTTGCCACTCTGAATGAGGTACCTCCAAAACATGCATTCAGAATGCCGCAACCGCTTCTTCAGGTGTCGAAAAACGTTGACCTCTCAGTTTGCTTTTTACGTACGGGAATAAAAAGAAGTCATTCGGTGCCAAGTCAGGACTATACGGCGGATGACCCATTAATTCGATGTTTTGGGTGCTCAAAAATGCAGTCCTGGTGAAGAGTTCTCCGTCTTTGGCAATTGGTTTTCCTAATTTCTTGGAAGACAACTGGCAAACAAATGGTTGTGTACCACTCAGAATTTACTGTTCTACGTTGTTCTAGTGGTACGGTTGAGACATGTTCAGTTTTTCCGAAAAAACAGGCGACCATTTGCTTGGAAGTGCTTCGTGCGCGAACAACTTTTGTTGGATTTGGCTCATCTTGAAACACCCATACAGTCGACTGCTGTTTACTTTCGGGCTCATATGCGTAAATCCATGAGTCATCACCTGTCACGATGTCATAGACGTGTTTCGAAGCCCCGCGATCGTATTTTTTGAGCATTTCCTTCGACCAATCGACACGAGCCTTTTTTTGAGCGATTGACAAATTGTGTGGTATTCAACCCGAACAAATTTTCTTGACAGTCATATGGTTTTCGGAACAACAATTGATTTTGGATGACCTTCACGAAATTCGTCTTGGAGTGAACTACGACCACGATTGAATTCACCATACCATCGATAAACACTGGTCCTTGATGGAGCTTCATCGCTAAAAAATGAATTAAGTTCATCCATGCAATGTTGCTGAGTTAATCCACGTCGAAAGTTGTAAAAAATAATCGCACGAAAATGTTCACGATTTAATTCCATCTTTGGACCGAGATGAATCTTTTAAGTTACTGTAAACAACACAAATAGCGCTGGTATTTCAAAACGTTCTGAGTACGTAAAAGCCAAAAGATGTCAAACTTTGTGATACAGCTGTCAGTTGCCAGATTGAAATACCAGGGTTGCCAAATCCCGACATATAAAAGGCACCCCTCGTACAGCAATCAGTACTGCACCAACGGTTCTCATTAGAACTTTGATATATTTCCCGTTTTTCCCCTCTGAAATCACTCCGCTTTAATTGGACTGTCCAATTGGAGAGCACTGGTTGCCTTAAGTACAACAGTCTCCCAGTACCCATATAAGGTCAAGCTTATCCCCTCTTGCAACAGAGTTCAGTCATAACTTACATTTCCGAACGATTTATGAAGAGGTTTGACGGGTTTCTAAAGCTATTAGAGCAGCTTGACTGTCACTTTGTCGACCTGATTTCAACCAATTATGCAACCACCTACTGTAAGTATTGCGAAGACTTCCGATTGGGAAGCTATTGTCATTATACGTAGACGTATCATCTGACGTTACTATCCAAATGACACCCCGCTGCAGTACAATTATTAGTCTTGGAGTTAGCGGATCTCTGCATTGCGTCCTTGTAAGAAAGAAGGAGAGTCCAAATATCAGTGGTCAATAGGTGCCAAAAACAGAGGGTACCAAAAACATTCAATGTTACTTAGATTTACGAATCTCATCACAAGAACGTTCTACTTTTTTTTTGCATGCTCGTTTTCGAACGTAAACCATCGTGCAATTCAAGTTTCATTACAATTCGATTACAATTTACAATTTAAAGTTTCTAAAAAATATTCTTTGTGATTTCGTTAAAAGTTTTTTGCCTCTTGCCACATTCCACAACACTCGGATGTCTCCTATGAAGTTCCAGTGTATAATATTACGTAACCATGATATTTGTTTTCTTCCCATACTTCGTCTTCCTTCTATTTTACCTTCCATGATGAGTTGCAACATTTTTTACTTGCAATTTCGTAGAATATGCCCTTGTCTTCCTTCTCTTTACTGCATGTGAAGCTGCCTACTCTGGTTTAATCGGTGAACAACTACACTGGTGGGTAAGAAAGTTGATATTTTAATATTTTCATTGCCGGGTGAACAAGGCTGGGCTGGCTTGCAGGGATTGAGAGGTGAGGAATTAGATACTTTGCTCAGGCGTTAAACGATTCGCACCTCAAGATTTACTGAACAGAAATTTCAACAGAGTTTGCCATTATCAGCTGTCAAACCATAGTTGTCTATATCGACCGTCTTTTGCCATTTTTCTTCTAGAGACATTATTCCATCAGTGTAAAACTTTTGGCGTTTCTCGGCGAAAAACTGCGACAAGTAATTTTCACAGGCTTCTCTTGAAGCCAACTTTACTTCATTAAGGGGGTTCTGCATTGACCGAAACAAATGGTAGTCCGATGGTGCAAGGCCAGGGCTATATGGTGGATGCATCAAAACTTGCCAGCCAAGCTCTCCCAGTTTTTGGCGAGTCATCAAAGATGTGTGTGGCCTAGCGTTGTCCTGATGGAAGACGACGCCTTTTCTGCTGATCAGTTCTGGCCGTTTTTTTCGATTGCTTGCTTCAATCTCATCAGTCGGTGACAGTAAAGTGTAGAGGATGATTCCTTTCCAATCCCACCAAACACCCAGCATAACCTTTCGAGGCGTCAATCCTGGCTTTGCGAACATTTGTTGAGCTTCACCACCCTTGCACCATCATCTTTTTCGCACATTATTGTCGTATTTGATCCACTTTTCGTCTCCTGTTACCATTCGCTTCAGAAATGGTTCAATTTCATTTCGTTTCAGCAAAGAATCACAGATGTTAATTCGGTCCATCAAATTTTTCACAGACAATTCATGTGGTACCCAAACATCGAGCTTCTTTCTGTAACCAGCCGTTTTTAAATGGTTCAAGACCGTTTGATGATGAATGTTTAGTGCCTTGGCGATGTCATGGCAGCTTATGTGACGGTCCTGGTCAATCTTTTCTATAATTTCATCAACTTTTTCAACGATAGGTCGACCGGAGCGAGGTGCATCTTTCACATTGAAATTTCCAGAACGGAAGCGAGCGAACCATTGTTGTGCTATACGAACTGATACAGCATCGTCTCCGTAAACTTCACAAATTTTATTGGTGGCTTGCGTGGCATTCTTCGCTTTTTTATACAAAAATTTCAAAATATAGCGGATTTCTTCATTATTTTCACTCAGTTTTGAACAGCTATAACTTTTTTTCAATTTCTCGGAATAAAATTTTTTTTTGTTAAATCAAGCTTAAAATGTCACCTTTCTAACACCATATGACCTGACAAAATGTGATTGGTATTATTATTATTAGAAGGCCATTACGCACTGCGACCAGAGTTGATCTATTGTGAAAGACCTATTTTGTAACCCTAGAGTTTTAGGCTTTTTAGAAATTTTAGCACAGTTTTGGGTTTGTTGTTCCAAAGATTGCATGGAGATACTACGATACCACCAAGGTGGTGAAGTCTTTGTCTGCCCAACGCAGGACATTCACAAAGCACTTGTTCGAGCTTTCTATGTCCATTTCGCAAAAGCGGTAGACATTGGTCTCGGATAGGCCAATATTATTTAGATGGTACCTCAGGCTGCAGTGACCTGTAAGGTATCCGGTTAAAATACGCAGATCTACTCTGTTTAGTGAGAGATGTTTGTCAGATATTCCTTCGTTGGGACTTAGGAATAGTTTAGCTTGACGCTGACCGGCACAGTTTAGCCAGTGTGCGGCAAGTTTTCTTTCTTCGCATTTCCTAAGGAATTCATTAATGTGGCCTTTTGTGGGTCCACAGAAAGGCTCAGGACCAGTAAGTTGCATATTTACTCCTTATTTTGCAAGGTCGTCAGCCATTTCATTTCCCTCATGTCCTACATGTCCCGGAATCCAGCATAGTGTTACTATGTTGAGGTTTCCTAACGTGTTTAGAAGGTTTAGGCAATCATTGACCAATTTAGAGGTGATAGTTGTTGATAGAGCCGCTTGACTATCTGAAAGTATGTAGATGTGAGTACCTCTCATTTTCCTTCTAAGGCATTGGTGATTGGTAGCACTGGAGATAGATGACTCCAACGACATCTATTGACAAAATACGAAAAGACTTTTTCGACTACCCAATATTTGCATAACTTTTCTTAACGCTACTCCGTTTTAAAAATTACCATTGAGTTCTCTTGGGAGAAACGAACTGCTCCGTAAATTTCGTATAAAATATTTACATGCCGATATTAGTTCGTCTTTCAAAAAAAACAACTTTTCTTATATAAAAAAAAAATCAAAAATATTTTACAGGGTCCCAAAACGCCCTTAGGTTAGGTTAGGTTGAGGTGGTTGTCCACTGTAGGCCGCACTCAGGCTCATGACCCATTGTGATGCCGCGTGGGGAACTAGCCCTTATCCCTCCTAAAACTAATGTGTAGTTTTAAAAATTGTGTATGAACCTTAATTGCGATAGAGCCAAGATCTTCTAATTCATGAAAGGATTGTTCACTCAAAATGGCGAGTGACATAGAAGGTGCGGGATCGTTTCTTCTTCTTTCTTGTCTAGACAACTTCTGCAGAAGTCATGTGTTTGCACACCCATTCTTTGGGCTTGCCTACCGATTAGGCAGAGCCCCGTAGGGGGCCTTAAATATGAAAAAATTAATAATATTTTAGGTTTGGTTTTTTGTTTAGAATATTAGTAGAAGTAGAAAAATGAGCGAAACCTTTTCGTGACTGAATTGTAAATAAGCTGTGAGAGAGAACTATGAAGAGATTCCCAAAATATGTAATTAGCTTTTGTAAACAAGAATGAAATGCTTGGCTGAGCTTATATGAACAAGAAAGAGAGAAGCAAAAAGGAGGGAAGCAAGCAAAAAGAAAATGTTTTTAAACAAAGAAAACGTAAGGAAATGAATAAAAACGGATTCTGTTTAATTCCCTAAGAGCTGAGTAGCAGCACTGTAGAGCGGAAACTTCTGTATTCTCTCATAATTCAGCCTACCTTGCTTTCAATTTAGCGCACACACTTTCTCCTTCCTCCATTTTTGTGTTTGGCATCTTATTGTTACCATTTCTGTTTTATCACACACACACACATAGCCAAGTACGTGTTGGTCAGCTGATTATTCTTTTTTGCTAGCTGTTGAATGCTTGTCTTTGTTTATTTCTATTTGCTTTCTTCCACCATCGCTTTATTTACTCACAAAAATCACAAAACTTTAGAATTTTGATTATTTTTTCACAGCATGGCACTAAAATTTCAATTTAAAAAGTTTTTCAAATTTTATTGTTTCCATATTCAGAAAGCCAGCAATTGGTCTACATTTTCTCCGCCTCCTTTTCGTCTTATCGCTTTTCTTCACCTCTTTTTTCCCTTGCAATGGTATCACGAAAGATAAACCAAGCTTTTTTCGCCCAAGTGGGCCCACTTTCTGGACAACCATTACAACCTAACTTAACCTAACTTAACCTAACCTCTATATTTTTTTATTTAATTGCTCTCATTTTATACTTTACGAGAATATTCCAAATTAGTATTTGGTTGCATCTCAATTAAATGCTTTAATGTACTTAATTGTGAAGTATATCAAATGATTCATTGGTAGTCAAAAGCTTGTTTATTGTAAATGGAATAAGTATGTAAAGGATACTAAATATATTTCATATTGCCTTGGAGCTATAATACAGATTTTTAGCGGCTAACATTTTATTTTAAACCTGAAGTCACAGTCAAAACTTTGAAGAAACTCTGATGTAAAGCAGGGAATGGCTAATAAATGCTCCTTATGGAGGGCGAAAAGCCTTAGTGAAATGCAAAAAGTTGCTTACCCTTTTCAGACATGGGAATACAAGCTCTGCGCTGCAGTTCATTACTACTAATATGTCGTTGGAGGAGTTTCGAAAACTAATTTCTCGAGAAAATCAAAAAAATATACTTTTTTATTGGGTATGGGAATAAGTCTCCGCCCTCGTAAAGGAGGTGTCGCTGCTGATACTATTTTTATGTTCGCTCTAGTAATACACTAGTGAGTGGAAGATGTATATGTTCCCGATCGCAGTAGTTGACACTCGTTTGAAGCGAATGTTAAATATCCTTTTTTATCTGACGTCAAAAATGTCTACGTACGCCCCGAAAAAACAGTATTTGCGAGAAGTCATTGTTTCATTGCTACCTTTTAAAGAAATGTGCAGCTGAAACGTCTCGTATATTGATCAATATTTACGGTAATCGTACTCCATCAAATAACTACAACTTGTAGAAAGTGGTTTCGATGCTTCCAAAGTATTGAAAGCATTACCACCTGACAATCCCATCAAGCGAGCCCTAGCCTTGTTCACACGGAAATGGAAAGTTACACCTAGGCCGAGGATCCAACACCCATATCACACCATTGATTAGTTGTGGCATGCCTAGCAGCAGTGTTAGCTGCATGCTGTTTACCAACCAAATCTAGGGGAGGCAAGAAGAAAAGAGTATTTAGAGCATTAGAGGGTGTAAACTGTGAAATATCACGAAAACTACTTCAGATTTAATAATATTCACATTTGGTATTGGCTTATCGCAACACTCAGGTTGCGTACTATTCTGATGTAATGAAAATAAACAAATATCTTTGCCTCTCTGAGCTCCTCACCACATTCACCTCTTTAAGTATCAAACTGTATCACAGCAGTATCCTCTTCACCAGAAAGAGGAAGCTTGATGGACTCGTTTTGCCTAAGCTAAAAGGAGTCTCAATCCAGCTATCCAAGGAAATTAAATATCTTGAAGTAATCCTCGATAGTAAATACCTCTGGAAAACGCATTTTGAAACAAAGACGTTCAAAGCACTGACAGTCTACCGGAAAGCCTCTTAGCAGGGTCCTATAGATCTACACGGCTATGATAAGACCTATCACCTATGCATAAGTGGTCTGGATGAGTAGACTCCCTCTCGTGGGAGACAGGAGGACCTTATCGAGACTACAACCCACTGTGACCATCTGTTGCATTGGAGCTTTTCCGACTACTGTAGGCCCGGCATTAGATGCTCTGGTTGATCTACCACAAGTTAACGCTTTCATGCAAGGAGAGGCCTTGAAGGCCATCTGAAGCCTGAAACACAGTGGGAATTGGTACGGCCTCTGTCCGACAATGGACAACAGAGTAGGCATGGACTTCGATCCAACGATGCTAGCTATTCCCCTTGACTCCATGCCATCCAAAATTGTGCTTCACAAGAGATACAGTTTGGTGCTGCTAGAGGCTCAATTGTAGTCAACCTTAGAAAATGAACCCGGCAAACACTTTTTTCGCATTTCCACGAATTGCTCCAGAACCGAGCACGGCTCCGGCTCTGGGGTCTACGTGGAATCCAGAGGGACAAAACTGTATCTTGCTCTTGAAATGCATGCATCTGTGTTTCAAACTGAGGTGCATGCTATTCAAGAAGCAATGAACTTTGTTGTGGAAAACAGATGGAGAGACAGATCTATATGTGTCTGCAGCGAGAGCCAAGCTGCGCTCATATCCTTAGACAAGCTGAACTACGTCGGTAGACATAATAGCCTGATGCTAATATGGGTCTCGAGACACATGTATATCGCGGGTAACGGGATCTCTTACTCTATAGCCAGAATGGGCTTCCTTGGCTCGGAGCCCGTTCTGCCACTCTCTTCTGCAGCCATCAAAGCAACGGTTGGCAAATGGGTTACTACAACCCACAAGCGAACTTGGCAGGCTGACAAAACTGATGTTACCTGTCGTGCCCGACCGACTGTCGCAATTCCTTTTATCGCTAAGCAGAGGGGACTGTAGGAGGCTGGTTCGACTAATGAGGGCCCAATTTCTATGGCTAAAGCACATGGAAAAGGTGGGCATCTCAGGCAGTGCACTTTGCCCAGCATGTGGAGAGGAGGATGAGACGGCGGTACACCTTCTAGGCGTCTGCCCCGCCTTCGCACGAATCAGGCTTTAGGTCTTTGGTACTGATGTGTTCAGAAGCGACCACCTTGGATCCTTGGCATCACAAGATCCACTCCGATTTCGTCGGAGGTCGAGTAGATTTAAAGAAAATGAAAAAGGGAATCCGAGTGCAGTAGTTGCTAGTCTGTGCCGACAAAAAAAAAGTATCAAACCAATATTCGTTACTTTTGAGCCTCTTGGTAAACCTTAAGGTCATAACCGTTTACAAAAGTAAAGATACGTTACACTTTGCGCAGACTTCGCAAACTATTAATTGTGTACCTAAACACAGAGATACAAAGTTGATAGTTGAGTGAAACTTAATCAGCTACTCACGTGTTCTGCCTTTTTATCATCACTCTGCGTAATTTAGTTCCTAGTACCTTCATACTTCACAGTTTCTTTAGATCTTCTTACTTGCTTCCATATTTTTTGTTTGTTTGTAATTCAGTTAGATTTTTAGGTTTGAAAAACAATACACAACAGCTCAGTTTTTACTATTATCCTTCCTCTGGCTAGCACCATTTTCAACACACTTTCACCTTTTTCTGAATTTACTTCTCTCATTTAAACTTTTCCCAAAATTTTCGGATTTTTTCGCACATCAGTCGTTCCCAACTCGCACAACATATTTTTGCTTCTGGCTCGCTTAGCTTTGAAGCACTGATTGCGGGAAGCTGCCTGTGGTGTAGGGCTTAGCAAATTGAAGTATGGTGAGCTTTTTTTTATTTCACTAATTTGACCAACAGCCACAAACCCCTCTGCAACTTTCACTTTCTATAAAAAGTAGGATTATGTGAGAGAAGTAGAAATGTGTAGTTTCACTAGTGGAAAAAGAAAAAAAAAAATAATAAAAAATTAAAGTAAAAAATAGAACAAATCTAAATAATTGGGATGAAAAAATTTCGAATGCGGTCAGCGCTCAGATTAAAGGAGAAATTCACAAATTGGTCCAGGCACTTAAGCTTCCAAAAAATAGTCCTGCCCACTTTTAAGGCCCTTATGCTTGCCAGCCAGCTTTAGCTGGGTACTTACTTGCTTCCCTTCGGATGTGCGTCATGTACCCAGCGTTCCCTTCCATTCACTTGTTGTTTTACTACGGTTGCTTGGAAAAACTTTGCAGTCACTTCTGTCACAGCTTCGGCGTTGGTTGCTATTTTAGTTGCTGCCACTTATAGAAAGCCTCATCGTTGCTTTTTTTATTGTTGTTGTACATTGAGCTGCCACTATGTATTTGTTTTACTGCTGTGTCGCTAAAGTGCGTGCGGTTTTTGGTCATTTTACAAACTCTTTCCTTCCATCTCTTTATTAATATACAGGGTGGATCATATAGTGTTAATTTTTGAATAAAAAATGTAGCGAAATATTTTTTAAATACAAAATTGTTTAAATCGAATGAAGAAACATCATCATCATCAGTTTTCCAAAACGTATAGTTTCCGCGATTATTATAATATTATTATTGTTATTAATTGGCTGTTTATGCATTGAGACCTGAATAGATCTATTGTGCAGCCATGTAGCCTACTCGAACAGTTTTAGGCTATTAATAAATCCTGAAACTGCTGTAAGCTTAATTTCTACCAGGAGATTTGGATGTATAGCCCCATTTCCCAGGTAATTTAGTCTGCGTCGTGCTACTGCTGGGCAGGCAGAATGTGTTCTGCTGTTTCCTTCTTGCAGAGTCTACAGGAAGTTTACAGTGTCGTGTTAGTAGTTCAGTGAAATGTTGTATGTCCCTTCTGCTTAGGTTAAGGATTGCTTCTACCTTTATCCGTTGTGAATCTATGAGTCTTTTCGACTGCCGCATGCCCAATTGGGCTCTCCAGTAGTGGATTAGGCCTCGTTGTTCCTGCTCACGCATGAAGGCACTTTTGAAGTTGTTATTTACCTCGCAGAAAGTTTCAGGGCCTATGAAGAGAGTGCTTGCCCCCTTTTTCGCCAAATTGCCCGCAATTTGATTGCCTTCGTGCGCATTATGTCCCGGAACCCACATCAAGGTAACAAAGTTTCTTGATGCTGTAGGGCGTTGAGGATTTTAAAACATTCCCATATCAACCTTGATTCGAATGGCAAGCTATCCAGCGATTCTGGAGCTGCTTGACTGTCAGAGAGAATGTTAATATTGGCACCGCGCGTGCCTCTCCATCGACATCATCTGGCACACAGCTCTAAGGCGTGTACCTCCATCTAGAAAATGGAAGTGGTTTTTCCTATTGCAATTGCTGTTTTGAAATCTGGTCCGACAATTTCAGTCCCGGCACTACCGTCTTCCATTTTGGACCACACCTGTGCGCACTGTTTCAAGGAAATTGCATTGTTTCTCCACGCTGAGCGGTCACTAATTACCACTTTGAATTTCTTGTAGAATTCTAGTTTTCTTTCCATCTTGTCGTGAACTGTCAGGCACGGAAAGTCCGGAATCCAGAATCCTTACATCTCCTATAAGATTGACTTCTTTGAGATGGAGTAGATTAGGAATCCTTAGAGCTTGCCATCTCTTTGGCTACAAGATATAGTAGAATGAGTCTAGTGACCATTCCTAAAGCCGCTGTTGGGGCATGTTCGCATTGTTCCCGTAACGCTCAGACAGGCTATTCTGTATACCTTGTTAAGCGTTGTCTGAGCCTTTGTTTGGTCTATTTTGGCTACCATACTAGGGTGGTATAGGTGATCATTGGCACTATTCTTGTCTTATGAGACCATGCCATAATCTTTGGCCGCAGACCATAGAGCCTTTGGCATACTCATATTGCTCTCAAGGCTTTGTTTGTGATGCACGATAAGTGATTTTTCCAGGTCAAGGTTTTATCAAGTATTACTCCCAGATATAATATTTCACGTCCCCAGATAGAGTTAAGTCGGCGTCTCCTAGTTTAAGGGTCCCTAGACTTAATTTCCTTCCTTGGGTGAAGGGTACTACACAAGGTTTGTTCGGATTTAGCGAAAGTTATGCATGCATCTGTGTTTCAAGCGTATTTAACGAAAGTTCTTTTTCCCGACATCAGTTTTGCGTATTGTCGAGAGTTTTAGCAGAGTCAAATTTGCCTCTAACCATGATGACTAAATCATCAGCAAAGCCCTGAACTTCGTATCCGAGATCGTCGAGAGTCTGTAGGAGCTCGTCAATGATCAATTGCCAAAGGAGCGGTGATAAAACGTCTCCTTGCGGGCATCCTTTGATTGACTTGTAACATAATATTTTTGGCCAGGTTTCAAAGATTGCTCTTCTATTCCTCAGCATATTGAGAATCGACGTTATGACAAGTCTAACCTTCCTAACCATACCTTCCTCAATAGAACTGAAAGAAGCACTGTCGAGTGCCCCTGTAATGTTAACCAATGTACAGTGTCTGCGCTATTTGCTTTGAGAGTCATTAAAGGATGGTTCGCATAATATAGGCCCTTCAGTACATCTCACATAAAACCGTCTAACGGCGTCAAATCGCAGCGTCGAGGTGGCTAATTGACATCGCCGAGACGGCTGACAACTCGAACGGAACTAGGCGCTCAAAATACCGATGTCGTTTGAGCGGTGCGGTATAGCTTGCCATCCTGCGCAAGCTAAAGATCGTCCAAGACCATATTTTCAATTCCCGGTTACCAAAAATCATCTATCAAATCCGTGTAGGGCTCAACGTTGAGCGAAATGGCGTTCCCAGCAGAATTTCCGAAACAAAAAAAAAAAAATTGGTCCAGTCCGCACCAAATTGTCACTATCTGTGGAAGCATTGGCTTGTCGACGATTATGCACGGGGTTTTTGTGTGGTGGCTCGTCTGGGGCCTTCCATTCAGCACTTTCACGCTTAGTTTCACGTTCATGTGTGAAACACAACATTTCATCACCAGTTACAATGTTGCCTCTTCAATGAGGTCTTTCTAATGCTGAATTCTAAGCAATTTTTGGTCGTCAGAATGAAACATGCGCAGACCTTTCCTAAGCCCAAATGATCAGTTAAAATGTGATAAATCGATGTTTTGGAGATATTCCACTCCGATCCCATGAATATCAATGATGATTTCGGTTCATTTTTGATAAATTTATGAAATATTTCGATGGAGTTTCGAATTTTTGGTGATTACTGATTTTGGGCGGTCCGTAAGTTCACTTTCATTTATGTCCTCCCAACCATGTCTGAAACGTGTAAACCATTCATGAACTCTGGCACGAGATAGACACTCATTGTCATAAACTTTTTTCATCAATTGAAGTATTTCGGTAAACGTTTTACCGGTTTTAAAACAAAATTTGATATTCGCTCCTTGTTCGAAACTCATTTTTGTACCGATGGCACAAACATACTGACACTTTAGACGCAATGACTTCGCTTCCACTAAACCGAATATTACCAAGTTTTCACTGGAAGTCAGCTGGGGGTGTGACCTCCAATGCACTTACTTATTAAACAGATGGCCCCATCAAAAACAATTTTATTGCTTCACAAGAAAAAAAAAAAATCACTTTATGGACCACCCTGTATATAGTTTTCTAACTGCAGTATTGCACTCCTTGAAGCCAACACTTCTTCTTATTCTCCACTTCTCACGCTGCAGTTTCAGCACAAATTTAAGGCTTCTATAGCCAGTGAGCCGTTTCCTATTTGACGCTGCCATGCATTTCCTCTTCCGCTTCCTGTTTGTGCAGTGGTGACTGCAACTGGCAAATAGTAAAACAAATGGTAAAAGTGGCGTATAGCCGTATATTCAGTGTAGACGCACATACACGCACATATCTAAGTTGTTGAATTAGTGTTTTGGTTATACATTTTGGCTAAATTTCAAACAAGTATCAGTATCAGTATTTCATCAGCTTCAAGTAACATTTTTGGTGCTAATATTCCTCTACATTTTTTATTTGTATTTGTGTATAAACTTAGTTAAAGTTATAAAAGAAATTCTAAGCACTTTATTGATTTGAGAAAACCAAATAAAATAAAAGCACTCAGAGCAAAAAACCACAATATTTGCGCTGGTGAATAGGATATAACATAAACTTGGATATTGAATTTACTTAGGAAATAAATAAATAACAAATTCATTTCGCCTTAGACGAAATCTCTGATTTACTCAAATATTGATTTACTGGTTCGTAGATAGTAAGGTCACTTGAGTATCAATTCTAGGTCATAGTTTGAGTGTAGATCACCACTTCTTTCTGCTTCATTTTGAAATGGCCAGTCATTGCGATTTTACTTGTATTTTATGTGCAAACCACTCAGAATTGTCAGTGAATTTGTTTTTTTCAGAGAATATTTGAAGATATACATCAAATGCTTCAGTTTTTAGTTTGCTATAAGTTTTGATGTGATAAAGATTAGGCTGGCAAAAAGAAATCCATTATTTTTGCGTAAATTTCTAAACTCTATTTAAGATGTTTCGAATTGTCCGATTTGAGGCAAATGTACACCGTTTAGTTGCATAATTTATTACCATTTTAAAGGTAGCTTCATAATGCCTCTTGCATAGAAGTCTGGGTCCTTATTGGCGAAAAATTCTAGTAATCAATTTTCATAATCTTCTTTTGATACTAATTTCTAATCACTCAGCAAGTTTAGCAATGAGAGAAAAAGGTAGAAATCGTTTGATGCCAGGTCCAGGCCTTATGGTGGATGCATTAAAACTTCCCAACCAAGATCCCAGAGTTTCTGGCAAGTCATTACAGACGTGTGCGGCCTTGCGTTGTTTCCATCTCTTTTGTTGGCCAATTCTGGCCGTTTCTCGTTAATTACTAGCTTTGAACGGTCCAGTTGTTGACAGTAGAGATCTAAATTTAGTGTTTGGCCATACAAAAGCAACTCATAATGGAAGATTCCTTTCAAATCCCACCAAACCCAAACACAGTAGAACCTTTCTGCCCGTTAGTCCTGGTTTAGCCACCGTGCAATGCGCGTGTACCACGATTCGTTTTCGCACAATATTGTCGTTTGTGGCCCATTCCTCATCATCAGCCACCATTCCTTTAAGAAGTGGGTCGATTTCATTCCGTTTTTTAAAAACGATACTAATTTTTTTGTTTATAACTAAACTAGTAAAATCAGTCACTTAAAGGCAGAAAGATAGAATATTGATTCGATTGATATATTTTCAGGTAATGACAAAAAGTAAAACCATAAAAATATAGGGTTTTTAATAAGAGGTGTTATTATTATATTCAAAGAAAAATGCTATTCCTTAATATAAATGAGCGTATGTTTATTTCATTATAAAGAGGAAGGTATGCCATTAATAGTGGAAAATAAAATCAGGAAAATGACCACCACGACCACTCGCTTACAGGGCAATATCCTTTTCATGAAATTTTCCATAACTGAATTGCAAAGGGGCTGCCCTATGTCTACGATAGCCTCACGAATTCCATCTTTCCGGTCTTCAATCGGCCCTGGGCTGTTGGCGTAGACCTTCTCTTTCACGTGGCTCCAAAGAAAAAAGTCAGAAGGTGTTAAGCCACAAGATCTCGGTGGTCAATTATGATCACCTCTTCAAGATATAACACGGTCCAGAAACTTTTCCCGTAAAATATCAATGGTTTCGTTGCTTGTGTGTCACGTAGCGCCGTCTTGTTGAAAATAAACGTTGTACAGATCAATACCATCCAATTCCGGCCATAACAAAACGTTAACCATCTCTAGATGGCGCAATTTATTCACTTGTAACACCTGTTATTGGAAAACCATTTACTTAGTTTTCGTATTTCATCTTCTATAAAAGGCACTTGAAGATCTTAATGAATTTCGGTGGCATTAGTAATGAACCAAGGCGCGCATACAATAGAGCGAAGGAGTTTTGATTGATATCTTTGAAAATTTTTTAACATTTGGGTGATTTGCTGTACCTCGACATAACATAAGTCCAAATAGGCTTTAATATAATTTTGTATAGTCGCACTATGTTTTCAAGACTGATTTGAGAATTTCGACCCATAAGCCAATACATTTTTTTTGGTTTTAATTTTAATTTACTTCTGCTTTTCCTTCCGGGTTAGTCTTCGATCTGTGTGAACTCCAGTTATTTAACAGTATCGCTTTCGTAGTAGGATTTCGAAACCATTTAGTCTCCCTCTCTCTATGACAATAGATCCGATTTTAATGCGACCCTGTAGCAAGGAGAGAATACAAACTGTTTGCAAACATAGTGGTGGCCGTAGCCGAATGGATTGGTGCGTGACTACGATTCGGAGTTCAGAGAGAAAACCTTTGTTCGAATCTCGGTGAAACGTTCAACATTAAAAACATTTTTCTAATAGCGGTCGCCCCTCGGCAGGCAATGGCAAACCTCCGAGTGTATTTCTGCCATGAAAAAGCTCTTCGTAAAAATATCTGCCGTTCGGAGTCGGCGTGAAACTGTAGGTCCCTCCATTTATGAGACAACGTTAAGACGCCCACCGCAAATAGGAGGAGGTACTCGGCCAATTATTTATTTACTTCATTTTTAAATTATTTGTACCCATACCCACTGACATGCACGTGTATATATAAGGGCGGGTCTATTTAAAAATCGCGCATTGCTCTGTGAAAATCGTATTCTAGGGATCAAAATAAGAAACTTTGCCGAAGGAGCCATATCTCTAAAACGAATTCTGATATCCCCCAATTTGGGTCGAACGAAAAATCCCACTATGACCCATTTAGAGTGCTCCAATCGAGTCCAAATGTATGACCGACCCCCACTAACTTTGGACGGCCGATCCACCCATACCAGTGGCACACCCCCTGGAACTCCCCGGGGGTTCCCCATACAATCATTTCAAAATATCACCATTTTTGGCCTTTACATGAGAAAAGAAACTAACAAGTTTTTTGCCTAACCACAAATCGACCTGGCCTAAACACTCTTAAGCCTCTGATACTCAGGACTGCCTTTTGGCGGGGTCAACAAAAATCCCTCTTAAAACTGCAAAAATAAAAAAAAACTTATAAAAAGGAGATTTCCGGAACATGAATAAAATACATTTTTTGGGTTGATGAATAAGTTCGTAACATTTTTACCGAAGACTTTTATTTAAGCAATACAAAATATAATATCTATAAGCTGATCAATTATATGTTCGCCGTTGCTGTTTACAACCTCTTCCCACCTCTCGACCAATTTGTTGATGCCGTTCCTGCAAAAATCGCTTGGTCTTGTGTCAAAGAAGTTTTTGAGCCAGTTTTTAAGGACCTCTTTGTCAGGGACAGGGAGCGAAAAAGATGGTAATCGGTCAGTGCTAGGTCCGGAGAATACAGCGGATGCTGAAGGACCTCCCATTCGAGCTATTGGTCGGCCTGAGCGGCTGTTTAGATGTTGTCATGCTCTTTGTTTTTGCTACCGATGTTTAAGTACTAAATGCAAAAGCAGTTTTCTCGAACCCATGCAATATCCGCTGAAGGTGCTCTCCGTTGTCCGTCATTATAATTGCGCCAACGGCAAAGCATTTTATCTTGGCTTTATTTTCCAGCAAACATCCCCATGCCCTTGTAGATTTTACAGGATATATTTTCTCAACCATTTCTCTCTTAAGCTGTTGCCTTGCCTTATCCTTGTTATCACCGGTATTGAGGTTGATATTTCATTAGTAGTCTTGACGGAAGAGGTGTCTTCGGTGTTAAATTTTCTAATTACTGCCCAAAGATAATTGTCAATATTGTATTTTTCGATCATTTTAATTTTCAAATGCTTTTGTCATATTCGATAAAACATAAAAATGCTGGTTTGTTATATTCAAAAAATCTATCTCTTATTTTTTGCTTGTCTTTGACAGACAAAATCAATTAGAAAAATATTTCCTGTGTGACGTGAGCATAAAAATATCTGCTTCACTCATACTTGTGTAATTCATTGCCTTATTATTTTTTATTTAGTTTCTGAAATCTGCAAATTCTACTTTCTTCCTCAAAATTTGAGTGCAACAAAGTTGAAAAAAATATAAAAAAAGAGTTTCCATTCCTGTCTTCAATAGTAGAGATGTCACGAATATTCGGCAACTATTCGGTATTCGGCCTATTCGGCCACTTTTTTTGCTATTCGGTATTCGGCCGAATAATACGTACTATTCGGCCGAATGCCGAATACCAAATCATGTAAAAAAGACACGTTATGTTACTCAAAATTATGTATTTATTTTCAAATTACAACACTTTAGTATTTAAAATTGATCAGTGGTAAGCTGTGATGGATAAAAACAAGCTTTTCAGCATTTTTTGGTAGCAAACGATTACGCTTTTCATCGTAAATGTTACCAGCCTCAGAAAATAACCTCTCACTATACACGCTACTTCCAGGAGAAGAAAGATAAACTTTAGCGAATTTCGAAAGGTTTGGGTATTGGTTTTCATTTGCTAACCACCACTTGTAAGGATTGGCCTTCCGATCTAGGCGACCTGTTTTCAAATAAAAATCCAACTCGTTTGCCACAGTATTCCGCTCCACGTCCTCCTCATTATTAGCATTTCGCATATTATCTGTAGCGACTTCCTCAAAGCAGTTCCAGAAACTGTCGTGTATTTCCATAGTTCTATCATTTTCATTCAAGTTTCTTTTTTTACGAATTGGAGAAGAATCGTCATCGGTACTACTAGATTCATCACAACTTATTTTCAGAGCTTCTAGAAGAATTTTTTGTCTTGCTTTTTCTGCTTGAACCAATCCTAGGAAACTCGTTTTGAAGCGAGGATTCGGCGGCCGAATATTCGGCGCTTCGGCCGACAGCGTTGCCGAATATTCGGTATTCGGTATTCGGCCAATTCACTATTCGTGGCAACTCTATTCAATAGCTCTTTTTCGTCGTGTTGCATGCAATCTCATAAGCTAACCAGCATTCCATAAAATTTGCTCTTGCCCTCGATCTGCGGTAATTTCGTCGTCTTGCATAAGTGTGCGTGTGTGTGAGTGCCATCTGTAAGCGCTTATGTATGACTCAATTATTTTAGAGTGACACATATGACCATTTTTATGATGATGCGGCCGCAATTTTTATTGCCCTAACCAACACGAATAGCAGCAACAACAACTGAGTAAACCAATATCTTTGTGCTTATTGATATATGTACACATATATGATACGAACACGACTTTTTGTGTAATGTTTGCTATATTTCACAATACTTTGCGAAAATGGAAAACAGAACATAAAACCGTAATTCGACCGGTGCTGTGCTATGGAGCTGAAACATGAACGCTGAGTGAAAAATATAAAATAACTGCAAACATTTGAAAGGAAAGTTCTCAGAAAAAATATTGTTCCAGTCAGAATTGCACAAGACGAATCGCGCATGCGATGTATTGATGAACTGGACGAACTTATTAATAGCGAAATTGTAGTGCGTCACATTACGGCGCAACGATGGTACTTTAAGAGAACTGACAGTTCAAGAGCTCGAAGAAAAATTCTGGAACCGAATGCATACGCAAATAAGGCAAGGGGAAGTCCATGAACGAGGCGGATAGATGAAGTTAAAGAAGACTTGGAAAACCTTAACCTAAAGAACTGGAAGGAAACGGCAACGGATAGAATAGCATAGAGGTGTACTGTTCAGCAGGCCAAAGCTCACAACAAGCTGTAGCGCCAAACTATGATAATAATGAAATTTTATTTACGCTTTTTTCGTTAACGATGGGACCGCGTACTTCCATAGTAAGGACTCAGATAGTTTCGAAGCCATTCAGAAAAAGAATTTCGCATCGTGAAATATACTAAAATGTACATTTAAGTTCGTAAATTAAGTTCTGCCAGAAAAATGTGACACACAGATGGCGCTTCACGCAGTAAGAAGGCGTTGCTCCTAAGCAACGACAGGTGAGCACTCCCACTACTTAGGACTGGTAGCGGCAGGCTAATCACCTAACCTGTCAGAAAGCAAATAGATTAATAAAGCCAACGCAAGACTGAGCCTTGTCGAGGCCCTATGTTCCCGAGTGGAGTGAGCAAGGAAAAATAAAACATTTAAGTTCGTCAATAGCTCAGGACATTATTGAAAGACTTATGCATGAAAATCGTGTGGTTAATAAGAGACAATAGGCCCCAAAGAAAACTTTCATAGAAAAAGAGTGTCAGTGGTTAGTGCGTCAAGTGAAGAAAAATCCAGCAACAAGCACTCCAAAAATCAAATGGCCAATGGCCACGTGGCGGTGGTTTGGGCATGCATATCATCAAATGGAGTTGGAAATTTCACTTTTATCTAAGAAAGAATAAATACGAGTGGCAAATACTTCAGCAAGATAATGTTGTTCAAAACGCTAGAAAATTTCAAATTGCTGGTGACTCTCGCTTTTATCAAGTAACAACCCCAAGCAAAAGTCACAAATAATACAAAAACATGGTTAACACGTTCCCTGTCCCAATACAAAAATGCAAAATTGACCGACAAGTCCAATATTTCACAACGTAAACATGTCATATAATCGGTTTTCGTCAATATTACGTAGCTGGCACTTTGTTGATAATGAATCTCCGAGGGATCAAAACGAACGTCTATACAAAATGAAACCACTTTTGGACCTTGTTATCAATAACTGGAAAAGCCTACTAACACCTAGTGAATGTATCGTCATTGACGAGTCGATGATGCCGTTTAGAGGCAGGATATCTTTCCGTCAATACAACCCATCAAAAGCTCATAAATACGGCTTGAAAATCTATAAACTGTGCACAGAAGAAGGGTTTGTCTGGAATTATGATATTTACATAGGGCGTGACCCCGAGATTGCTGATTTGGATAAGCCTGGGAGTGTCGTAATAAGAAATAATTAAAAATAATTTGTGATTTCTGCGTAAAATAAAAATATTTTTTCGCATGTCCCGGCGTTTTTCTTTACTTTATTATCGTACCAGCACGTCCAGTGCAGAAACTGTACAGTTCCGTTACGGCCAGTCGAATAATTTGCTTTAGAAGTTTCATATACCCCCTGACACACATATGGCTCAGGAACGTATCAGTGCTTATCAGGCGCACGTTTCCTGAACCATATGTGGCTAAGCGGACAGGGAACGTGTTAATACATAAATGGCCCCACATTGTGGAAATTCGTGCACGTTCGCCGGATTTCAACGTCATCGAAAATTTGTGCTCGGTTTTGAAGACAAATAAGGTGCGTTTCATAATCATAAGACACCTTTGGTATACAATTTTTGAACTGCCATAGACTCGCTTTTACTTTGCGGATGTGCTTTTACTTGGCGTCATTTTAACAGTTATAGACTTAAAACTTCCATGAATTGTTTCTGGTGCAAAAGCTCACTCTATTTTGTAGAACCGTTAACTTTTTCCACGAAGCTGCACTTTTGCTAGTCTTTTCGGCGTTTCATAATGATAAGGCACTAGTCGAAAATAAGCTTCTGAAGAGATAGAAGGTGCTAATTGTTGTTTTAGATGACTTTAATTATAATTTTATTCAATGTAACCTAAAATGCAGAGGGGTTAAATACTATTACAAGGAGAGCGTGGACAAATTTTGGCCTACAAGGATTCAGGCTTGTCAATGAAATTAATTGCAAAAAAAACAGGCAGAAGTCGTTGTGTTATCCAGAAATGTTTACGGAGTCCTGAGAATTACAACATTTTGAAGCCCGTTGGAAGAAAATTATCACTATCAAGTCGAGAACAGCGAACAATTATAAGAAAAGCTTCTAACTCGGCTAAGTCTTGCGCCTACTCGCCTACTCGGCCGCTGTTGTTTAAAATAAGGTTTGAAAAACAATAGTTTGGCGCACATTACAGAGGCGCAATCGTTTAAAATTATCAGAAATAAGAAAGTGACCCCATCTTTTCTTCTTGAGTTTGCAGAAAAACACCTAGACACCAACTGGAACACAGTAAGATATTTGAAATATGTTTAATATTGCCCAATTTCATATTCTTTTTTAAAAAGGTTATATTTTCGAACGAAAAAAAACCCGAACTTTTATGGACCCGATGTTTTTTAAATTACTGGAGAGATTTGCGCAAGAAGCCCCTCTTATTTTTCAAGCGCAACTTCGGTGGGTGTTCTATTATGGTTTGGGGTGCATTTACATCGAAAGCAACTTTTGATATACAGTTTACATCATCGCGAATGACTAGTGGGGACTACAAAAAACGTTTTGAAAAATAGTCTCCCTCTTTTTATTCAGGATAATCGGGAAGTGCACTTCGTGTTTGAGCAAGACAATGCCCGAATCCACGTAAGCAGGAAAACAGGGCAGTATTTGACCGATTGTTCCATAGAAACTATGGACTAGCTGGCATGTTCTCCGGATCTAAACCCTATAGAAAAAATTTGGGGTATATTAGTCAGAACATTAGGGGACAACCCTGGTGGTATCACAATGGGCCCACAGCACGCCTAGGTGTAACAACCACTATACCTACCTACCTACCTAGTCAGAAGAGTTTATGCCAACAATCGCCGATTTGACAACACCAACGAACTTATAGCGGCAATTAAGGCAGAATGGGCTTTTCTAGTTCTAAATTTACTTAAAAAGTTAGCAGAATCGATGAAAAAAGGTTATTTTGTGTCACTAAAGCAAATGGTGCTTCCATAGAATACTAAAACATTATAGGGTATCTTACGATTATGAAACGCACGTTATAAGCAAATATAACATCTACAGCCATGAACAGATAAATAGCACAAATGTGAACCTTATATGTTAAGTTAAGTTTTTAGTACGAACTCTGCTTTGATCAAATAAATTTGTTTGTTTACATTTATTACCGCTATTAAGCTTACATTTATGCGAAGAATTTACCGTTTCCTTTCGATGCAGCGAAGAGTAAAACTTTAATATTGTTTCAGCGATTTTTAGTTAAATTTTTTGTTTCTTAAATAAAATTTTTAAGTAATTACTAAAAATGGGACGTGGAAAACATTGCACGCCGGAGAAAAGAGTTCTTATATGTATATCGTATGAGTCAAAACGGAAAAAACTATGCAGCAATAGCTGAAATGATGATGTGCTCTCGGAAAATGGTTTAAAATGCTCTTAGTTTCGTTAAGAAAATTCATCCTATCTAATCACAACAACGGAAAGAAAACCAAAGCAGCGAAAAACTGATGTTAATGTAGATAGAACTATAATACGCAAGAGCAAAGCAGATCCTTTTAAGTCGGCACGGCAAATAATGCTTCAAATAAACCAAGAATCTGGTCTACCGGTGTCCAGAAAGTTTGAAAAAAGGCGACTTAACGAAGCCCAGCTGTTTGGACGCATAAGAAACCACTCCTCTCAAAAAGACATATCAAACACCGACTTGCCTGACTTGCCTTTGCAAAAGCGCACAAAGACAAATCTATTCAGTTTTGGAAAAACGTACTTTGGAGCGACGAAACTAAAATAAATAGGATGGGACCAGATGTGAAAACTATTGTACGTCGTCCAAAAAATCAAGCGCTAAATCCTAGGTTCACAAAAAAGACGACTAAACACGGCGGCGAAAGCATCATGGTTTGGGGAGCTTTTTCCTGGCATGGTGTTGGGCCGATTGTTCGCCTGGTTGGTAAAATGGATAGATTTCAGTATTTGAGTATACTTCAGAATAAAATGGAGTCATTTGTGTTTGAGATTATGCCATTGAATTGGACATTTATGCAGGACAATGATCCAAAGCAAACTGCAAAGACTATGAAGCAATGGCAGAGAGGAGAAAAAAATAATGTACAGGATTGCCCGGCGCAGAGCTCCGATCTCAGTCCAATAGAAAATTTGTGGAATGACGTTAAGGTCAAAATCGCTAGCAAAAATTTTAAAAATTTTGATGATTTGTGGGGCGCGACAAGCTTGTAGAAAGCATGGAGCGACGGTTGGAGAAGTAATCAAAAACGCTGGATATAGTACAAAATACTAATCTGGTAAAACAATATTATGACTTATCTATCTGATTTGTTTACTATTTTTGCTTTTATTTGGAATTTATGTCCAGGAGGTTTCGTGAGTTGTCAACGTTCTCGTAAATTAAATGAGAACTGAAATTCTTTTTGACAATTTTTTTTTGGTTTTAAAGTGGAAGTAAATAAGCTTGTTTTTTATGTTACTTTTTTCCCAATAAAAACTTTTAGCTTTCAAAGTCTAAATGTGCTATTTATATGACCACGGCTGTATAACAAGTCTGATCTTAAAAAGGCGATACTTGAAGAGTGGAACCGAATAGGTCCAGAATTAAAAAAAAAAAAAAAAGATAGACCCCATGCCACGTACACTTCAGGCTGTACTTCATATTAGTACTGAACACCTTAAAATTTTAAAAATTAGAAATAAATTGTTGCTAATTGCTAACTGCGGCGTGAATTCTCTGTATGTTTTTGCTTTCCTAGCATTACAAGGAAATGGGTAGACACTTTTTTGTATTTTATGTTGATAGGTCTGAAATTTCAAATAAATTAAAACAAAATAAAGAAATCATCTGCATATTCCGTTTTTCTACATATTTTCGCAAAATATTGTGAAATACATAACTCTTCCTCTTCTTAACTGGCGTGATAACCACCTACGCGACTTTGGCGGAGTTTAACACAGAGTACCAGTTGTTTCTTTTTCATGCTAACCAGCGCCAGTTGGACACATCCAAGTCCTGTTCCACCTGATCTTTTTAACTCAGAAGAGGTCTTGCTTTTTCTCTGCTAACACCAGCTGGTACCACATCGAACACTTTCAGAGCCGTTCGGGCGACATGAATCTGCCAACGTACCCGCCTTGCGCTATGTCTATGTCGTCGTACAACTCATACAGCTCGTCGTTCAATCGCCTGCGATATTCGCCGTAGCCAACGTGCAAAGGTCCAAGACTCTTCCGCAAAATCTTTCTCTCAAACACTCCAAGCGGCGTCTCATCGGATGTTGTCAACATCCAAACTTCTGCGCCATACGTTAGGGCGGGCATGATGAGAGCCTTATAGAGTGTTAGTTTGTTCGAGAGAGTACTGAAATATAGAACACTTTACAAAAAAATCGTATCTGTTTCAAATAAGGTGTGAATGACTGTATGTATGAGAGAGTGCAAAGAAAACATTTGCAGTAAATACGCACTAACATGAGGAGTGAGCTTGTCACAGTAATGGGAAGTAATACGAACGCATACGAGTAAAGGAGACGAGAAGAGCGAGGGACACGTGTGAAAGTAAATACGAGTAAAAAGTGTGCAAAATGTGTATTTTATGCATTCTTCGAAAAAGTTAAATGTGTGCTGAATATTTGTTTACTATGGTGGACATGGCAATATGTGTGAGCGCAAGTGTGTGAGTGGTGCATGAAAATTGCAAAAAGTGAATGCGCCCATTTATTATAGCCACATACGTACATACATACATACATACACACCTATGTATATACACTGGTGAAAAAAATAATTGAAACCATAATAATTTTTAACTGACGTTCAATTGAAATCGTCTTTACTCTAAAATAGCGTTGTATAATGCTGCATATCTTAACTAAATGCTTTCATTGCCTGTTCAGCTACTCAGCGCGTTTTGTACATTGAACTATGACATACGAAGTGTGTTCAAAAAAAAAGTGAATTTAAATTTTTCTTAAAAAATATTTATTTCTTCATCAATTTCTATTTTATCTCCTACAAAGTAATCCCCCTCAGATATAATACACCTGTGCCAGCGTTTTTTCCAATCCTCAAATGTCGCAAAGCGCCGTCTTTTTATAGGTCTATTCAAACTTGGTAATAGAGAAAAGTGATTGCAGGGGACCAAATCTCACCAGATTGTGATATGGTGGCTGAGGTCTCTCACAAGCAAAGACGAGTGAGTAGGTGCAGTATCACGATGCAAAAGCCATGCATTTTTTTCCCCACAATTCCGAGCGTTTCTTTTCGTATTGCTTCATGCAAACGGAGCATAATTTCAAGTTTTTTTTTGTTTTTCTTTGTACGAGAGGTGTAAAAGTAATCGACAGCCTTAGTCCGTGTGGGACTTTAACGCCACTAAAAGCACCTCAAGTCCGACGGTTCATCCTACAGGGATACTGTTTTGGTAATTACGTCTGGAGGCCGTCGTGAGCAATAAGCTCAGTTATACTCGTATTCGTCTACTGTTCGTCTTGCTGCTTCAAGGTAAAACTCCTTATTTACCGTGCGACTTTGTTGTAAGAACTCCTGATGCACTACGCTATGGTAATCGAAGAAAATTGTGAGCAAAACCTGGCCATTTGATGGAACTTGGCGTGCCTTTTTTGGTCTTGGCCCTCCTGGTCTCTGCCATTGGTATGATTGAGTTTTGGTTTTAAAGTCATAACCATATACCGATGGTTCGTCACCAGTTATCACCCTTTTAAGCAAATCTGGATCATCGTTGACATCATTCGACAATTCCTGAGCGGTGCTCATGCGACGGTGTTTTCAGCAATTTTGGAACGAAGTTCGCTGCCACACGCTTCATGCCCAAAATTTCCGAAAAGATTGCATGGTATTAGCCGATATGCTGACATCCTCAGCAACTTCTCTACTTGTGATTCGACGATACTCCACAACAATTTTCTTCACTTTCTCAACATTTGCATCGGTTGTTGATGTGCTGGGGCGTCCAGAGCGGGCGTCGAGCTTCACATCTTCACGACCTTCTATGAAAAGTTTCTACCACTTTAAACATTTTTTTTTTTTGAATCAGAGTAGATTCATCGAATGCCACTGTCAACATTTCATACGACTTTGAGCACTTAATTAAATTTTTTAAACAAAATTTGATGCAACTTCTTTGATCCATTTTTTTCGCTAGCAGAAAATCGCCGAGCACGCAAAACAGTTGTCTTATTTGTGCCTCTCACAAATAAACTAAAAATGCTATATTGCTAAAACCGTAAACATATCTTCGAGACGAGAGTACCAGCGTACCAAAAAAAAAAAAATAATAATCGAAAGTCGAATGCACGTAGCGAAATTTGAAAATTCTCTTTATTTTTTGTGCGGTTCGTACGCGTATTTAAAAAAAAAGGAATAGAAACAAATCAAATTAACTTTGAATTTTTAATGTGGCACGTAAGTAAGCCATTTCTTGTGCATTCGTACTTAAAAATTAGAATCTTTTTGCTGTTTTAGTACAAGTTTTTACAAGCAATAGTATGTAGGTATCAAAATGGACCAAAAATTTATCAATTGCTTATGGAGTATAGGAAAAACCATGAACCAAATTGCCAGAGTCTTGAAATGATCCAAGATAAAGCTGGTCACAGCTGCCAACGCACATGTAAAAAAAGAAGCGAGAGACAGAAAACGGAAAGTCACAGTTCGTCGGTACAAATTCACCATACGACAAATCAGAAAGGATCTACTCAGCACTTCGAAGCAGCTAAAGAAATATACAGAAAGGATCTAATCAGCACTTCGGAGGGGCTAAAGAAATATACAGAAAGGATCTAATCAGTTCTTCGGAGGGGCTAAAGAAATATACAGAAAGGATCTAATCAGCACTTCGGAGCAGCTAAAGAAATATACAGAAAGGATCTAATCAGTTCTTCGGAGGGGCTAAAGAAATATACAGAAAGGATCTAATCAGCACTTCGGAGCAGCTAAAGAAATATACAGAAAGGATCTAATCAGTTCTTCGGAGGAGCTAAGCAAATATACAGAAAAAATCTAATCAGCACTTCGGAGGGGCTAAAGAAATACACAAAAAGGATCTAATCAGCACTTCGGAGGAGCTAAAGAAATATACAGAAAGGATCTAATCAGCACTTCGGAGGAGCTAAACAAATATACAGTTGGATATGAATAGCCGAAGAATCAGATATAAGTTAAAAGAGGCAAGTTTGCCGGCAAGAAGCCCAAGAAAAGTACCCATTGCTTTCGAAAAAGAACATCAAGCAGATACTTTCCTTTGCATTACGACATTTGCATGGCAAGCACTGGTTAAAAATGCTATGATCAGATGAGGCCAAGAAAAATTTCTTGGGATCCGATGGAAAATGTTACGTACGACGCCCAAAAACACAGCTTGCGATCCTAAATTCACCAAAAAAATATTCAAATTTGGTGGTGGATCAACAATGATATGAGGCTGCTTTTCAGCTCTCGGTATAGGTCCAATTTTTTTTGATTGAATGAAAGATGTGACTACATAAATATTTTAAATGCAGCTGTGGATCGAATTGCTAGAGAGAAGATGCCTATAAAGTGAGAATTTGTGAACGATAACGACCTCTAAAATTCGTTAGCGGTCGTTAAGGCAAGGATGAGTTGGAATAGGGTTAAGGTTTTGCACTGGTCTTCATGATCACCTGATCTTGACCCTACAGAAAATCTATGGGGAATACCTAAAAAAAGGATTGGGGGATATGGAACGCGTAACAAGCAAGCAGTTTTTTGAAAGGCTTAAGAGAGAATGGAATTCTATAACTGATGAAACTTAAGCTCGCCAATTCCATGTATAGGAGATGTCTGGAAGTAATAAAAGTGGAAGTGCCAAATATTAATAAATTGTTGCGATTTTTGTTTTTTTTTTCTGTAACAAGAAGTGTACGCTATTCTACATTTTTTGTTTGTTTCTATTATATTTTTCAACCTTTTTGCTATTTTTGTGGCCTCAGTTTTACGTGGTTAAGGGGTAAGGGATAATCAGAGGCACGAAAAAATTATGATTTTCAATAATGTGTTTTTGCTAGTCAATTGCTTTATTTTATAGAGCATTAATACATCAGGTTTCGACTTGACTTTAGCAAAATTTCAAAAAAAAAAAATTTATAATTTTAAAAGTTATCGCTGTTTGTGTGGAACCCGTTTCCCCAGAAGTCCCTTGCGGTGATCATCACAAGTTCTTGGGGATTCACTTAAAATCAATCGGACAAGAGAAATTAGCTTTATTAATAGATAATCTTGTGCCTGATCGAAGCTCTTTTTTTTCAAAATTAACGATATGGCGGCCTCAAGATATATTTTTCAGATTTTCGAAATCTACGAAGCGGTTTTTAAGTTACAGTGATCACCAGTACAAAAAACATAGTTTTGAGAAAAACGCATTTAAAGTTTTGCTATCGGATTATGTACATAGAGTTTTAAGAATTATTTAATTACTTACACTGTGTCACCTATTCCTGGGACATATAATAGTTCTTCAGCCGTCATAGCAGCTTGCAGCAGCTGCTAGCTACTTGCTCTCGAATGCTCCGGAGCGCTCGAGTGCATTTGTGAATTGTTGAATAACTCATAAAGTATTTGTCAGATTCACTTCAAATTCTCACACAATATTTCCAGGATATTATACTTTAAGAAAATGCAGAAAAAAATCTAATTTTTAGAAAAGTCTGACTACTCGTAACCCCTTAATGCGTTCTTAGTTAAGGGGACATATACCTGTAAACGACAATATTTTCCCTGATTTTCATTAAAATTATTTAAATTGAAGAAATCAATATATTTGTTTCAAAATTCACATACAGTTTATTTATACATAAAAATAATATTAACAATTTGTTTTTATTTTAAGCATTTTAAATGGCGGATGTAGACTCAATTCTTCCAGAAAGGTCGCAGCGGGGCCTCTCAATCTCATTTTAGCATCGGCGTCAGCGACCTGAATACAAAAAACCATATACTTTTTTGTTTATTAATGTCATAGTTTCTATACGAATTAAAAACAAATGAGAAAAAAAAATCGGAATAAAATGTTTCAAAAAAAAAAAAATGAATTTTGGGACGAATTTTCCTACTATTTTGCTTCGAAAAATTTTTTTTTTTTAATTTTCGAAAACTTAAATTCGCATAGAAAGTAATATCATAAAAAAGATGTGTTCAAAATTTCAGGGAGATCGGTCAATAACTTTTCGAGTTATCGTGTACGCCAATGCGAAAAATATAGTTTTGAGAAAAACTCGCCTAAAGTTTGAATACATGAAAACTCAACCTCTCCCAGCGCTCGAACGCAAAGAATAGAGTCGTCACGGTGGACGATCTATAATATAAGAAATACATCAATTAACATTCTAAAATTTTTTTGACATATTCTTAAAGTATCACATTATCATTTTATAAATATAAAAAAAATACGAAAATAAAAGAAAAGTGCTAAAAATGGTTTTGTTTCTATTATTTTTCCCACCAGTGTATATACATATAAATTACTTGTCATTCTAGTTGACCAGGCCAATGGCCAAAGAATGAGCCACTATTACGAAAAATGGACGGAGCAATCAAGGATCGGCGCAGCGCCTGCATATCGACCAGTCGTCTACTCAACAGACGCTGGGTGCATATAGTTGTACAAAACATACATACAAGCGATGAAGCTGTGTAGAGTATTGGCCTTCCACTCGAATGGCCTATCAAAAGTTTAATTGCTGCAGCCGCCTTTGCTAAGACCAACAACAATCAACGCTCAAATTATTTACTTTCGAACCTTTTTTGTTGGTAGATATTTCGCATTTTAGTTATAAAGTTAAATACACCAACACATGTATATATGTATGGGTAGGTATATATATACACACATACATATACCTACATACATTCACATGTAGTATAAACTGCAGTCGTGCAATCTGACAGCAACAACCAGCAACTATCGGCAAAAAAAAATTAAATTTAAAATTGCTCTCCAGTTTATCCTACAAACTAGGCCAAAAATAGGCCTCAGCAATTGCATGTGTCGTTGCAAAGTAGAGCAGAAAATTCAATTAATTCCAAGAGCTGCCAAAAAATTCGAAATAGTCAAGAAATTGAAAAAATTTCTATTTAATGGCTGTACAATTTGTCCTGTGCCCAAACTTACTTACACTTGCGTGCACCAACAGCAATTTGCCTTCGTCCATCTACATATTTAAATACACGTGTATGTGTGTGTGTGTGTGCACACAGATGTGCATGCTGACAGTTTATCTTCTTCAAACTTTTGAACTTTTTCCATCTCTGCTTGGTCTTTCGCTCCCTTTCTTTTGGCAAAATATGGCCAAAACTTGATGTGACTTTTATTTGCAGTCAGCATACTTTACACCAAGCAAATATTTTGCGAAACAGTTAGTGTAGTATTTGGCTGTGTTCGCACGACTTTCTAACCTCATCTGCCCGCCCACTATGGCAGCAAAGAATTTGCGATTTACTTATGGGTCACACTTTGCGCTAAAACCGAATAAGTAAACAAAATTTCATATGTATTTTTGTTATTTGTTTTTGCTTTTGGTTTTGTATCGAATTGTGGTTTTGTTGGGTAGAAATGTTTGTCATCAAAGAATTTGCTGCTAATTGGTTTTGGTGAATGTGTGCAAGCAGTGAAGGCATAAGTATAGGTGAATAGTGTGAGAGGCTTGCGCATAAAAGAACTCAAAAAACAGTTATAATAAAGTTATTTTTGCTTTTTTTAATTATGGGTTAAAATTGGCACTTAGTGAAGGCCTTGTTCAGGTTAGGTTATGGTGGCAGACCTTACAGGTCCGTTGTGATACATATGTGCGAAACGGGAACCTCATATGAAGCCATTTTGTGGCTTTTATGAAGCGCAGAATTAGTCCAAACTTCACGCCGGACAGTTGCGTATGATATTTGAAAAAGTATCTACCTAGAAAACCTGCGTGGATTTTAGCTAAGGCAGGACATTTAGAAAGGAAGTGCTCAACTGTTTCTTTCTCTTCCTCATCTCCACAACTTTATGGGAAAAATACCTAATCTCAGGGAATGCCAGCCAAATAGCCAATGACCTATTATACAGGGTGGGCCAAATAAGACCTACTAATGGCTAAAGACTACTGCCTAGCAGTATGCACAGTTGCTCCATCTTGTTGAAACCACAAATTAGGATACTGCTCCGCCAATGGCCGCAAAAAGTTTTCAATCAATGTTGCGTAAGAAGCTCCTGAAATCGATTCCGGCGTTTCATCCTCATTTTCGAACAAATATGGACCGATAACTCTAGTGGCCATAACACCGCACCAAACAGTACATTTAGATGGCTGCAACTGATGTTGGTGTGTTGTCCTTGGATTTTCAGAGCCCCACAATCTACAGTTTTTCTTGTTGACATAACCATTTAAATGGAAATGCGCTTCATCCGACATCAAAACATTATTTAAAAAATCAATTTGTGTGGCTAATTGTGTAAAACGAATAGCGTATTGTAGTCGTTGTTGGTGGTCCAACAAGTTATTTGTGCTTAACATTAGTAGGTCTTATTTGGCCCACCCTGTACAAACTCTAACCTTCGAGGTATCTTCGCTGGAAAAGCTAAGCAGTTCCTTTGTCTCATTCTTGTCTTTTTGCAGTCGAATTAGCTTGGTTGTAACACAAGTGTTTTCTTCTCTCCATGCCTTATTGGCCTTTGGATAATGTTGTCTTTAAGTTTTCTCGTGACTTTAGGTATCTCAATGCTTTTTCCATCACTAAGCAGTTTAAGAGTAGTACCTTTCCTGGCTACCTCATCGGCTTTACAATTTCCCTCTATATCTCTGTGCTCGCGAACCCAAATAAGACTGACCTTGAATGCGACACTCATATAATTTTGGGCTGCACGGCATTCCTGTGCACCCTTTGATCTTAGCATAGCCGCATTCATTGCTTTAATGCCGACTGACCATCCGAAAATATGTTTATTGTAGTTTTTTTAAGACATGCGTATTTAGATACGTAGCCACTTCTTGTATAGCTAGAACTTCGGCCTGATAGATACTGCAGTAGTCTGGTAGTCGAACGGATATTCTCAGTTATAATTCCTTCGAAATTTCTTCATAGTAAATCTTACCGTATAGCGTGGAACCATTTGTATTGAAATCTAATTCTCCTCTTCTCCTTGACCTTGGTGCTTGCCACTCTCGTCTTGACGGTATGCTTGTCTTGAAGTGTCTGCCGAAGGTGAGTTCAAAACCAGATCAGTCCATTTCTTGTTTGTGACTAATCGGAGTATGAAGAAATTAACTTATTTATGATTTTAGAAGGCTGCTTGATATACATCCTTCATAAAAAAGTTACCGGGAATATATTCAGAAAATTCAAAAATAAAAGTTTATTTCTTAAAAATGATATTAATGCCTTCAAAGTACTTCCCATCATCTTCAGCGCTTTTAAGCCAGCGTTTGATCCAGCTCTGGAAGCATTTCAGGAACTTTATTTTCGGTATAACCATCAGACTCGTCTTCGATGTTTCCATTACTTCCTTTCGGCTGTTCAAACGCGTTAAGCGTAGTGATTGTTTAACTTGATCAAACAGCAAAAATACGTCTGGAGACTTAGCAGGTGAGATTGGTGGCTGTTGTATGGTATTCGTTTCGTTTTTGGTCTGAAATTCAAGAAACTGAAATGATTGCACTGTGCGACGGTGAAAAATGCACGAGTTGTTTTTCCACAAACACTTTGTGGATTTTTGGCGAATTGCTTCATGTCAACGTCTCACAATGCCCTTCCTTTTTAGTTGTCTGAACTTTTGGAAAAATTCCGTGGTGCTCAATACCGTTATAATCCATAAAAACCGTGAGCATCGCTTTCTGTTTTGTCTGAAAACAACGTGGGTTTTTTATCTTGGTTAATTCGTAGGTCTGCACTCAGTCGCCTGATATCTGAATTGCTTATCGTACTCATAAACCAACGTCTCGTCTCCTATAATGATGCGTTTGATGAATAGTGGGTCGGATTCAGCTTTAGAAATCATGTCTTTGTGTCAAAGTGGGTACATTTTTTTGCATGAGATTTGGGTCCTTTGGGGACAACTTTGCAGCAACATGTCGTAAATAAACTACAATGTCGTGAATGGATACATCAGCAATATTCAAGTCCTCTGCCCGCTCTCTGATGGTTAATTTGTGGATATTGATCCAATTATTTTCACTTTATTGATGTTTTCAAAAGTTGTCGATGTCGATGTCCTGCCACTACATTCGTCATTCTCGATGGTCTCACGATCTCTTTTGAAGCGTTCATGCCACTCGTAAACAGCTGTTTTATTGAGAGTATCAATACCGGAACTCTTTCCCACATTTCCAAGGTTTTAGCGCCATTGAATCAATTTAATACAAAATAGTTGTTGCAAGCTCAAATCCATTTTTAAAACTGCAAAAAATCGAACACACGTGCAGAGGTAGATTTTCACAAGAGGGTGTAACTTTTTCAAGTGCCAAGCAATGCCGATTAGTAGAAATGCTAATCACAAATGCAGCAACCTAAAAAATTCAAAAACAGAACTCAAACCCACTGACCTAGGGCGTCATCTGGTGGTTGTTCCAGGAACTTTTTGATCAAGATGTATTCCATGCTCAAGGCACTAAAATAGTAATGCATTTTATTTTTACTTTTGGCCCTTTTATAAACAAAGTTTGACAGTTTAACCCTACTCTCCTAATTTCAAAAAGTTAACCAGATCCTAAAGTGAGACTCCGAAGCTCATGCAGAGAAAAGCGCTGAAAAACATGATTTTGGTAATTTATTTTATATTAACAGATGAAGCAACGAATTCCAAAACGTTTCCAATCATATTCATTTCATTTTTTTTATTTTTAAGTACACAGCATTAAAAAAAGTTTGATTATAAAGTAATTACATTTTTCACAAATTTTCGAAGTTGTGGAATGCTGGTTAGAGATATTTTTGTTGCATTTGTTACAAATTTGTTTCTGAATTTTAGATATTTTCGTCGGACAAAGATGACAGCCCTTTCGTTTCAGGGTGGCAAAAGTACAGGGTTGCGAATCAACAGATGGTGGTAATACTGCTTTCATGGCTGCTTGTGTTTCTGTTCGCATATATTTGGCAGACTGTCTTTCTGTATTTGTGACTCCACAAGGCTTTCTCCTAATTCCCGCAAAAACCAATATCTTTTGTTTTTCTTTTTGTCGTGCCATTCAGGATGAGTTTTTATCCAAATAATGTAGGAAGCAATACCTGCAGCATCAATTAAATTCATAAAAAAAAGCAAGAGACCATCTATTGCACTTGCGCTTGATCATATATTCGTGAATTAGTTGGCTCTTTAGATTTATTATACAATTTATTGATCTCTGAAATTTGTTTTCCTTTTTCTTCAACGTCGTTATCATCATGATGTATAGTTGACATGAAAATAACTGCTTTTTTTTGATTTGGAAACATGAGAAGCACTCGTTATATGTTTTCGAAACCCGAAGATTGTTGGGCAAAAATTCTCGAGGAATACATGTTTTGTTTTTTCTTAGCGTCCCCACCAATGTTAAGCCTTTACTAAATAGACTCTCAGCTAATTCCTTACTTGTGAAGTAATTGTCCATAGTTGCATTACGGTTAGTACCATGGCAAGGTTCACATAGCTCCCCAACAACTTTTTTGGCAAGACCAACAGCCCTTTGATTCCCATCTTTACCCGTTTATGGAATGCCGCGAAGAGGATATGCATTAGCACTGTCGCATAGCCACCAAATCTTAATTCCATATTCATCCTGTTTAGATGGCATATACTGAATAAAGGGACATCTAATATGGCAAGGTAGCAACTGTTCGTCAACAACAATGTTCCCCGTGGGCATATACTACTTTCCAAAATTGTGATTAAATTTATCCCAAACACAGCGTATAGGTGCTATTTTAAAATCTTAAAAGTTCCTCAAAACGCTTAGCGCTCATAGTGGCTTTAAAACTCGTTATTCCATACAACTTGTCCCATAATAACTTGTAGCTTTGATTATTTGATTTCATATGGCCAGCTATGATTAAAAGTCCTATAAAAGCAACGAGTTCATCTTTGTCTGCCACGTGAAACAATTTTCCTAATTTTGAGTACACTGCAGATCCTTTTTCATTCGTATACCTTATAATTTCATCACAAACTTCATCGTTTATGAGGAGTTCGAAGCAATCAAGTACGTCTGACAAAGTTGCACCTCTATGAATAAATTCCGTTTTGTGCTCAGCTCTGCTGGTATAATTATTACTTACCTGGAGGTAAAACAATTGCATCAACCTTTCCTTTGAGTATATTCGTTGATCTAATTTTAGATGTAGGTTGTTTAGACGTGTTCCAAATAGTAGAACCTTTACCAACGGAGAAGTTGGTTTAATTGTCTTCCATATCTGCATTTTCGTTTTCATTCGAAATTTCATCTTCTTCTTCAGTTGATTCAGTCATCTGGTCCACTTCGGAATCATTACAATCATTATCATTGTTGTCACTGACTTCACCATCAGCATCATCTTCCGTTTCCAAATGTTCCAAAATTGTAGGAATGTTTTTTGATTAGATTTTGTCGAATATATTATAATATTTTAAGTTTGCAGTATCTACATATACTGGTAGTGTTTTTATCTAGTAAATGTTGTTATGTTAAAGTGCTGTGTCCTAATTTTATTCTTCAAAGTTTTACTAAGCCCTTTCTTGTTAGTTCAGAGCTGTGATCGATTTTGGGTTGTTTCGTTTGTATTTTCTTTACCAGGTGGTAGTTTTGTCTATTATGTACTATCTTTATTATTGTAGTGTGGATCCATTCATGACATTTATTTGTTAAAGGTAGTCCCCTTCGAATGTCGCCCACAACTGCGTCGTAATTCGACCATCCGTTAACACTATTTTTGAATGACTCCCTGAAGAACTTCTGGCGGTATCTCGTAAATCACCTCAGTAATGTTGGTTTCTAATACCCTAATCGAAGCTGGTTTATCCACAAAACTTTTAGACTTTACATACCCCTACAACTAAAAGTTCGAAGGTGTGATATCATACTATTTTTGGTGGTCAATCCACTGGTCCGAAAAGAGAGAGAAATTGCTCACCGAAACGACGACGTAGTAAATCTATTGATTCATGAGATGTATGGCAAGTAGCGCCGTCTTGATGTGGAGATCACGAGCTTGAATTTCCGGTATCAAAAAATCGTTTATATTAACGTGATAGCGATCGCCATTCAGTGTTATATTGGCGCTAGACTTCCCTTTCAACAAATTTGGGCCTATGATTCCTCCAGTCCATAGGCCGCACCAAATGGTTGTTTTCATTGGAAGTAATGGCTGTTCCGGAATGACTTCGGGTTGCTCTTCAGCCCAAATAAATCAATCTTGCTTATGGTCGTAGTCAAAAATGGGCATCATCGCTTAACACCATAAGTTGGCCTGAGCGCGCTTTGAACACTTTTTACAGAGCGCCGGTTTTCGTAATAAAATTTTATGATTTTTATACATTGTTGAGGCGTGGGTCTTTCTATGATGAAATGTCAATGAATACTGAAAAATATTGTGTATTTAGTTTGATAGTAGCCATGAGTGATCTGTTGAAAAAACCCTACCGGGAAAAGTACCTCAGTACCTCCAATCTGATCACCCTTTATTTTATGTATATGCATTTTATTTTTGTAACAGCAATTCTTTCACTTTTTAAATTTATAGTCACTTTCATTTTGGTGTTTTAATTGCTCGTTTACGCTATTCACTGAATATTTCAGCATATTTAAAAATGTCATTAATGTTTATGCGAGTGCCTGGAAATGCATGCAAGCATTATTTAAATGCCAACACACTTGCTTTTTAATTTGATAAATGCTTCCTACACAAAGAACATGCGCATACATTAAATAAAAAGAAACATTAAATTGGCCTATAAAGTAGCTATACGCGCACTTATAAATCATACCTGTTTATGGAAAGTGGTAACCAAGTTAAGCGCTGAATGTCTGCAGCGTAAATATTAGGGAAGCAGCATTTCGTTTTATCACTTTTCAAATTAGTACCTGCCTATGAATTTGCATAACCCACGGCGTATACGCAACACCATTTTGTGCTGAACTTCGCAGGCCACATACTCAAGACATACACGCGTACCTCGTTAAATTTTTATTAAATGCCAAGCATAATTGCGCATAAAGGTTTATTTATTTTTTAATAAACAACAACAACAACAACAACAAAGAACCCACAAATGATAGCTGCAACTGCAATGAAATGAAGGAAACGCGCAAATTCTTCATGTCTGCATGCGCCCTTTTATTATTTTTCCAATACTTCTTCATTGCTCATTCTTTGTTGTGCTGCATACGTATGTATGTATATGTGCATACTCAGTGACGGCAACAATATTCAGCTGCTGCGAAAATTGTCACTTTGTAATTTATTTGCATATTCTTTGGCATTTAATAGCAAAGGCGGCTCTGTGACGGTGGTGGTGCGAAGCTGCATTCCCATTTAATGGCGCAGGCAGCAATGAAATGCCTCCTGTTTGCTCAGCAAAACAAGTGTTTATATATGGAACAGGTATGGGTATAAAAAGCTTAATGTGTATATTAAAAACACTCATATAAACTTTTCACTAATTCATATTAACGTAATTTTATACGCGTAAAGGAAATTGATTGTCCGCACAGGTGGATCCGGAAGCCACGATTACCTTATAAAAGGTAAAGTGTGTAAACATTTACACTTAGTTTAGGCTTGCCCGGAAATATAAATATTTGTTTTTATAAGGTCAAAGCTACTGCTCGCTAACAAGCCAGATGTAAGGTCGGGTCCCGTTGAAGTCTAGAAAGAAGAGTGACAAGCAAATGCGGCTCCCTTCAGAATAGCAGCTGCAACTCCTAGCGCTTGAACATTTATTGCTTTCTCGTAACGGAACTGTGAATGGTGAGCGCTACCGTAAAATGATATCCAACTTTTATTTGCCCAAAATGCAAGAGCTTGACTTGCATGACATGCGGTTTCAGCAAGACGGTGCCATATGCCACACAGCCCGCGTAACAATGGACTTGTTGAGAGGCGAGTTCGGTGAACATTTTATTTTACGTTCGGGACCTGTCAATTGACCACCCAGATCGTGCGATATAACGCCTTTAGATTATTTTTTGTGGGGCTATGTTAAAGGTCATGTCTATTCAGACAAGCCTGCTTCCATTAACGCATTGGAAGACAACATTAAAGCATTTATATGTGAGATACCGGATGAAACATTGGAAAGAGTATGCCAGAATTGGACTAAGCGGATGGACCATTTGAAGCGCAGTCGCGGTCAAGATTTGCATGAAATAATCTTCAAACATTAAATTATATGGACTGCACTTCTTCTTCTTCTTCTTCTTCTTAGCCTCACAGTCCGTGGTGGACCATAGCTTCATCAACAATTTTTCTCCACTTTATTCTATCCATGGCTACATCTCTCCAGTTGTGTACGTTCATTTGCTTAAGATCTGATTCGACGTCATCTAACCATCGCTTTCGTGGGCGTCCTCTTTTTCTTCCTCCAATTGGTGTTAAAATAAAAGCTTTCCTAGCATTTCGCTCTTTCGGCATGCGCAGTACGTGCCCAATCCATCTAATTCGTTGGGCTTTGATAAAACGTATTATATTTTGTCCTTGAACGATTTCTTCGATTTCATTATTGTAGCGAATGCGGTAGCTGCCATCTATTGTTGCAACCGGACCATATATTTTCCTTATGATACGTCTTTCGAAGCACATCAGCTGATGAATATCATTTGTTTTCAGCGTCCATATTTTTGCACCATATGTAAGGACGGGTCGTATCAGTACTTTGTACATTCTTATTTTCTGTGCTCTGGACAAATCTTTTGATTTAAATAGTTTTATGTTAACGTAGTAGGCGTTATTTGCAGCTTGGATTCTGTCGTTAATAGCTATCGCCGAATCTTTATCTGCTGATAGTTTAAAACCCAAGTATTTAAATTCAGTGATATTTTCGAAAGCAAAGTTGTTAATACTTGATTATATAATATAATTAATATGGACTGCACTATCGATTTAAATAAAAATTGAAAATTTTTGAAAACTTTCCTATAGCTCTTAAAAAATCACCCTTCACGGAAGGTCTTCGAGAAAATGGGAGAAGCTAGCTGAGGAAGTGTTAGAGGATAACAAGATCACGTGTGTTTCAGCGAAGTATAACTTTATATAGGTTGATACAATCGATGATACATCCCGTAGTGGAAGGCTTTCTGAATTCGATGAAGAACATCTCGAATCACTTTTGATGAAGAACGTTCGCCAAACTAGTCATGAATGTTAGGAAAATATGAGCTGCGATCATAAAACGGTTTTCACTCACCTTTATTCCATGATATTTACCGAAAAATTGGGAGTCTGGGTGCCTCACGAGCTCAACGAAAGAAATAAAGAAATTCGCCTTCAAATTACTTCTCAGCATCTCGTCATAAATAGTGCTTTTTGTACCGAATTGTCAAAGGAGATGAGAAATAGTGTCTATACATCAATATGAAGCAAAGAAAAGAGTAAGTGCCTCCAAAGAAGATCATGATATGTGTTTGGTGGGACGCTTGAAAATAATGCCACAGTCAACAAGGAGCTATACATTGTCCAGCTGCTCCTCGTGAATGAGGGTATTCGACTGGGAAGAACTGATCGACAGGGTCATATTATACTCCTTCACGACAACGCCAGGTCCCATGTTGCTCAAGTCGTCAGAGCCCTACTCCAGGAGCTCGAACGGGAGGTCCTTCAGCATCTGCCATATCCTCCAAGCCTTGCACCGACCGTTTAGCATCTATTTTGCTCCCTGTCAAACCATATGAAGGGCGTTACCTTCGATGACAAAGAGGTCCTTATAAACTGATCCAACAACTTCTTTGACCAAAGAATAGGCGAGTTTTGACGAAACGGTGTCAACAAATTGGTCGAGAGGTGGGAAGAGGTTGTAAGTAGCAACATCGAATATATAATTGATTAACTTATTGATAAAATTTTGTGTTTTGTTTAACCTTTTCGAACCCCCTGGTACACCATATGTACCACTAAATGTTTATAAAGGTATAAATCCCAAAAATCGATGCCAAACTCAATATAAAATGTACCAAAGCAGGCTTCTTATGTTATCTAACGGTACATGGAAACACTAATTCATTTTCTCTCTCGTAGCGTGCACAGTTTTGAGTGAAATACCGCAGGTTTCTGACACGTGTTTGATTTTGTGTTAAAAATATTGTAAAAGAAGGTGTGAGGTGCCAAAAAAATTAATAAAATTCGATATAATCATTCCCTCTTCAAACGTAAGTATAATTAATGAAAATAATATTTTGATTTGTATATTCTTTTAAGCTTTTAAGACCGTGGTAATTATACAGGGTGGACCATACAGCGTTTGCTTTTTGAACCACCTATTTTTTTGGGAATGGCAACACAAACGACATGTCAAATGTGTTCATAATTTACTTAAGCTGTGACATTTACGAAATGGGACGCTATATGCTTGAACAAAATTGGGAAATATTGAAAGTGGTGAGTCTTCTTCTTTCATGATTTTCACATCGGTGGCTACGTCAATAAGCAAGATTGTCGGTTCGGGGCTCAGAAAATTCGACACGTTACTGTAGAGAAGCAAATGCATCCACAACGAGTCACTATTTGGTGCGATTTTTGGTCTGGCGGCATCATCGGGCCATTTTTTTCGAAAATGAGCGAGGAGCCGCGGTTACAGTAAATGGCGAGCGCTACCGTGACTTGCTCAACGAGTTGTTTCCAAAAATTCAAGAGGATGACATGGATGACATTTGGTTTCAAAAGGACGGTGCAATTTGTCACACTGCCAAAGTTACACTTGAACTCTTGGCTACCGATTTTGAATTCCGATATCAATTGGACATTGGAATTGTTAAGGACAAATGCTATGCGAACCATCCAGAGACCATTGATGCTTTAAAACACGAAATCGAAGTTGCCATTCATGAAATTGGAGCTCAAACAATCGAAAATGTGCTTAAAAATTGGGTTGATCGAATGGCCTACTGCAAAGCCAGTCGTGGCAATCATTTGAACGATATTTTTTTTATTCATAAGTGACAATGTTCAATCTTCAAAATAAAAAAAAAGTTTAGAAAAATATTGATTAGTTTTTTTTTATAGCCGATTCAAAAAGCAAATTTTACATGGCCCACCCTATATTTTCATAAAGAAAGCAGCGAGAACCTAGTTGTGCACCTAATACAAAAGTTTTGGAAAGGAATACGTAATTTTTGAAGTGAAAACTTCTTTAGAATTGTTGGGAGTGATTTGAGACTCGATGAAACGAAAAAGCGACACTAAAAAGAGACATACATATAGATCTTATAGTATATAGCCTACGAGAGAATGAGATAGAACAGAGTTATACAGCGTTCCCTATTCTCCGTCTCCTCTTTGTGCGGTGCTTCGTAGCCTCCACACTCTTGGCTACGAAGCGTTATATGTTGATATACGTATATGTGTGTGGCTGCGTACTGCTGAGTCACGCTAGTATAGTGAGTTTTGTAGTATGTATACTACACTGCCTATTACTTGCTTTGGTGTTTAGTTCAAGCATCATACGTATGTATGCTTGTATGTATGCTAGTACGTATGTGTGCGCGCCTGCGTATTACGGAGCCACGGTGAGCGAGAAGGCATTATGTATACCTATACTATACTACCTAATACGTGCTTAGACCAAGCGTCCTACGAATTTTTGTGTGTATGTTAGTACGTCTGTGTAATATGCGCGTTACGACGCTCATAATAGCAACCGCGTGTGCTGTATTGCGTCCGTATTTTTATATTCGTAAATATTTTTAAATATTTACTGCAATTATGCCGAAAAATAATGCAGAAAAGTGTCGTGAATAGCGACAGAAAAAATAAATAGCATGACGGAATTCATTCACGAAATTTTAATAAAGTATACACCAGAAGTATCGCGGATACTTAGAAAAGATTACGATAAAGTGCCAATGATTTTAAGTGGCGATTTTAACGTAAATTTTGCATTGGACACAGCGGTTCCTCTAATTGACTTTCTCAATACAACATTCAATTTAAAAATGTGTAACAATCGCACTGAATCGACAACATGATCAAAAACAACAATTGACGCGGTATTTCAAAGATATGTTGACAACATCGAAACCAAAGCATATGTATCATTTTTTAGCTATCATAAGTCACTCGTATCATTTGTTGAAATTGAAAACATTGAGGATGAATAATAATAAAATGAAGAATATAAAATATGAACTTTATAGCAGATGCTTTCCATTTCAATGCAAAAGGGCTATTCGGGACATGTTCTTCGATTTCGATGTAACTCAAATATGTTGCTCTCTGGTCAAAATAATGAGACACGTATTTTTTTGTTCGCCCGAAAAAATTTTTTTCAAGCTTTATCGGCAATTTTGTTGTTCGGCTCAAAATCGATTTTTTTTAGTAATATAAGAATTTTTTTTTTAAATGCTCATAACTTAGTCAAAAATGAACCGATTTTAATAATTTTGGGTTCAAAATGATCGCCATTACTTACACAAGCGATTTCATATAGAAATAGTTGCAAAAAAGTAGCTGAACATGTTTTATTTTGGAAAAAACCAAGAGTGCGAAACAGGTTTTTTACTCAAAAATTCATTACTCAAAAACAACTCATTTTAGCTACTAGGCATTCAGCTCAATTAAAGTTTGAGATGTCCTTTTGATTTGGAAAAAGTTATAAAAAAACAAAAATACACTTTTTGAAATATTAAATTTCGAAAAAATTTAAATTTTTTTTCTTTTTTGCTAAATAAAAAATTTTCAACTACTTTTTTGGAATTGTTTCTACATGAAGTCGCTCGTGAAAGTAATTACGATCATTTTAAACCCAGAATTATTAAAATCGGTTCATTTTTGACAAAGTTATGGGCATTTAAAAAAATTTTTTCTTATTTAATTTAAAAAAAACGAGTTTAAGCCGAAAAACAAAATTGCCGATAACTCTTGAAAAAAAATTTGTTCAGGCGAAAAAAAAATACGTGTCTCATTATTTTGACCAGAGAGCAACATATTTCAGTTACATCGAAATCGAAGAACATGACCCGAATAGCCCGGTTGAATTGAAATGGAAAGCATCAG
>JAYXIM010023406.1:0-19713 GCA_037575425.1 Anastrepha fraterculus | reverse complement strand
AGAGCGTCCATCAGCGGTCACTGCGGCCCAAACCATTACTTGCGATGGGAAATTGCTTCGACTGGCCATACGTAGGCTCAAATGCTCGTATGCGCGTTTGGTCAAGTAAACACGATCGTTTTGAGTGTTAATGAACTGCTCAATTGGGACATTTTTTTCATCAGAAAACACAACGTTAGGAAATTCGCCACGTTCGTGCAAGCGCAACAACTCCTTTGCTCTTTCGCACCGAACTTTTTTTTGCTTTTTCAATATGCGTCGAATGCTGTCTTGCGATATTTTCAGTTCTTTGGTAATTTTTCTTCCAGTTCGACGTGGATTTCGTTCAAGTCGAGCCTTCACTTTCCGAACCGTTTCTGGCATTGTTGCGGTTTTTTTTGGTACCATATCGTTTTGCAATGCTACCAGTATCATTGTAACGTTTTATAGTGCGATACACCAACATTTTATTCACTTTGAGGTGACTGCGCTCACGCGGAATGGCTGGTTGTGATTTTCCAGCCAAATATAACGCAATTACACTATTACGTTTGAATTCCATCAGAGAAAAAAAATCAACAAAACTGAGACGCAAATGCTTTTGATGGTTTATAAACAATATATTGAACTGTCATAAGAATAATTTTGACGTTGATGTCATGAGCTGTTTTACAGATACAGGCAGTGTGAAGTTGGTAACACTTCATATCGTTCATTTCTAAAAAGCTTAATTACTCGTATAATCCGATTCGGATATTCAAAACATATACTGCCTAGTTGAAAACAACTAATAGGCTTTCAAAACTTGCGCTCTTAAAAGAGAAACTCTGCCACCTGCCTATTTATTTATTTAAGAAAGCTAACCTAAAAAAACTACTACGAATTCTCACAATTCACTTGAGTTGGGCTATGGCAATCAATATGCTTTATTTCCTGAAATTCCGTTTACAGAAGAGTGAGATATTCTTATTTCATTTTCTATTCAGACCCAGTTTATGTCGGATATCTAGCATCCTAGTGAAATGTTCTAATCATCTAATCTCAATTCTCTACCATTTGTGGTGTGTAAACTGTTGCTGCTTTTTTCAAATGTTTTTTTTAAATTAACAAAAACGAACTAATGCGAGAATTTGCCGCTATTTCAACTCAAATCATCAAAATGTGCTTGCTTTGCTTTAAATTCTATTTCGGTTAGACAAATTACTTTACATCTCGTAGAATTTTTTTTTCCAAAGTGTAATAATTGAAACACGAAATATTTTGTTACGAGCTGAAGGCCAATCTAGTTTTGTGTTAATTTTAAATCATGAAAGTTTATGTGTTTTGAGTGGGCTCAATGCAACAACAATAGCTGCGACACACCTACATTTGGCTTTTAATGAAGAAATCTCTTCAAAAACCAATGTATTTTGCGCTATGAATGACTTACATATCCAGGAAATTCAAATGTGACAAAAGTGCGCTAGTGAAAATTGTGAAGGTTGCTCAAAATCGGTTCTTATTTTTGAAAATACGTATCTTCGGCACTTTACGTGACATAATGCGAGATTGAAGTAACCTCCAAAGTTCTTTACGCACTTATTTTTATTTTAATAAATATTTTTATTATCTTTTTTAAATATTCTACAAACAAACGTGCATGCGATTTTCAATGAACCTTTAACTATTCGATTTGTTCATGTGAAAGCGCGCATAATTGGACAGTCGCTAAGAAAATCAAAAGCTTGAGGCTATTAAAAACTTGTGCATCATCTGAGATGTACATAAAATATTTGTTTCAGCTAAATAGCAAATTTATGTAGAGTAAAAATGAGCGCTATGATAGTTCAAATTCAATATGGCTATAAAACCGCTTACTCGAAAATGTTCAAAGATTCTGATTGAAAAGTTTGATAGTTTGAAGGAAATTTTTCGAATTTTGTTTAATTGCCGCAAAGTTTGGAACTTGGATTTATGTGATTTTTGTAGTAGAATAAACTATGTTTTGCAGTAGCCACATTCGCGACCAATGGAACAAAAACACATTTGAATGCGACTTTCTTAGCAATATTTTGGGGCGCTTTCGAAGGGATAAAGTGCACTTTGAGCGTGGATTCATCACTATGGATGATACTTGGATCTATTTATCTATGATCCTAAATCAAAACAAGTGGTGTGAATCTGGTTCTTCGGCGCCGAAACGTTCGTGTCAGAAATCGGCCGAGAAGATGTTAGTAACAGGTTTTTGGGATGAGAAAGGATTTTGTTCGGCGATAGCTTGCAAACTGGTAAAACAATAAATTCTGAATATAAATTGCAACCTTTTAGACCAGCTGAAGGAAAAAATTTATGAAAAAAGGCCCAGTTTGCAGAAGGAAAAAACTATTTTCCAGAAGACCAATCCATCGTGGCACGAGAGCATTTTGACAATGGCTGAAATCCATGAACTAAAGTCCAATATGGCCCCTAACGACTTCCATCTGGTTCTAGACCTAAAAAATACATGCGTGGAAAGCGTTTTTCATCAAATGATGAGGTCGTAACAGCTGTGGAAGCGTATTTTGCAGCCCTTTCAGATTCTCACTTCGGTGATGGAATTCATAAATTAGAATCTCGTTGGAACATGTGTATTGATGTTCAGAGGGCAGGTAAATAGGTGGTTAGTATCGTGCGAGGTACCTTCACATGCCGGACAAATATTGAGTATGTCTGGCTCGTTTCTGGATAGGTGGGAGCTTAAGCTGCTGCAATATCCAGACCGTAATTGAGCCAAAGTTATGTGGATCTCACCAGGCAGCTGATGCTATTCGTTTGCAATGCGTGGTGGTTGGACTCCGATAACGGCATTAGGGAATCGGCACTTAAGGAAGGTGATGAAAGTCTCCCGATGTAGTAGTTGCAGCTGTTTGCTGACTCGCCTGGAAGTGGATTCAGGCTCTAGCAAATGTCTCCAATGGTAACACCCAAACGAAAATTGCTTGCTGAGCAATTTACTGTACTCCTTGACTGGGGCCATGGAGGCCTGGTTGTGATAGTGTCGCAGGGTTGACATCAGCAGGCATTCCGTGGCTGTCCTGGTAGCAGTATTTTGACAGGCCAGCAGTATTTTCACTGCGACTCACTAGTACGAGGCGTCCAGAAGGGCGCAGCGGTGGTGTTTTGAGTCTTTTCAGCTGCCAAAGAATATAAAATTCAAAAACTGATTTTTATTTGTGAGAGAAAAAAAATGGGCAACACACACAATAATCATTATTTATGAGCGAAAAAATATCATTCGAAAAATGAGTTTTATTTTCCATCAAAATGAAATGAAAAATATAATTATTCTATGCAATTAATTAAAAATCGATCAATGGCTATCGTGAATGGGCAGCAAACCTTCCAGTAAACTTGGAAACATCTTTCCAGAAAAACTTGGAAAATCTTCCCATAACAACCGTCAGTATTTTGAAGGCGAAATTAAGCTGTACTGCCTTCAATTTTAATAAAACCTCAAAATGCACACCTAAAAGTGGAGCTGAAGCTCGGCCTAAATACCTGTTAAGGATGCACGTGCCAACAAATTATTATCCTTAAACTAAGCCAAGGTAACATTTTTTATAAATGTTGGTTTCCCATCCATGAAGATTCAAAAACACCAATTTTATTTGCTCTTCAAATATTACAAAAAGCACATTTATTTCCGTTAGTAGACAAAATCGAGTTGGACAACATAACTGCAATGGCTTTCCAGCATATGACGTTTGATATTTATGATTTTTTCTTGCCAAAAGTGGAGTAATAAAAAGTGGGCGCTCTCCAATACGAGTATTGCACATGGATTGCTATTCTAGTGATTCCCTCTCTCATTCTTTCGTATTTCTTGCACATTTCCTTTTAATTTATCTGCCACTTTTGGCAGACAAGACAAAGCTCGAGTATTTGAAACTATAAACAAATAATCCTTTGACCGAAAACAAAGAAAAAACAAGGACTCGGATTGCGAGCGTTGCCAACAATTAAAAGCTGTTATGACATTGGAAATGGCTGCAGCAGTTGCCAGCAAAGAGCGACGAGCAAAGTGGTCAAAGGCAACAATAACAACGGCAAATGCTGCATTGCAAATCACATAAATTCTACAAGCACAAACAAGCAGACTCATGTGCGATAGGCGGAGGCAATAAAAAAATATAAAAACTCAAATTGCATTGTTAATTATTTTGCCTTTCGCAGCAATAAAACGGGCAATTGTTATGTTGTAAATGTCTCGAAATGACAACAGACTCCAGGGGCTCCGCCAGCGGAAGCGTTAAATTGTCGCATAAAGGCAAACCTACGCAAAAAGTTGCATATTATTAGAGGGGTCATTAAGCCTTGCCAGCATTGCTGCAGTTTTATGATTTAAAAAATTAAGAAAAAAATACATTTAGTTTGAAGCGCTCCTGCTTGATGTGCTACGATGTTGCATAAACGGGTAATTTTTACGTTTTAATTGATTGCTATGGAAATATGCGCCCATAATTTGTCAAATATTTTACAAAATCCACTTCTCGCTAGCCATCTTAATTTCAGGTGATTATTTTTCAATTAATGGAAAAATTCAATTTTCACTTTTAATAAATTCGAATGCTTGTTTTCACACATATGCATGCACTAATACATACATACACAGACATTTAAGCCACTTCATGCGCTTAAAGTTCATGAAAAATTGACACTTTAAGTCAGCAACTTTTCACATTAATCACCAGCCATCCCGGCTGCATGTCCAGCAACTTTTCACTGTCGCATTTTAGTTTCACTTTCCACTTTAGGCTCTAATCGTCTACTAAATACGTAAGCGTGCAATAAAAAAGTTGTATTTTTAAGTTACTGAAAACTAAGCTGTTGGCATTTTGGGGTGTTTCCGAAAATACTGCAGTGGTGTAATTTTGATTGACACGAATAATTCGATTGACTGACTCGATATTCAAAGTCTGATTAGCCGCTCAATCGTAACTAAAGCAACGGATGGCTTACAAAGTGATTTAATAAAGTCTGGTTAATCGGTATCTGCCAGTTAACCTGCGACCAAAAAAAACATCTGATGACAGCTGAAAATAATAAGTCAGTTGCTTTTTCAGCTTTTTGGTTAAGTTTTTTAAGTAATGTGAAACTTGGGCGGACTCATTCCCTGTTTAAGTTTTTTTGTTTGGTTTAAGTATAATTAATAACATAACATAACACAACATATGTTGTGTCCACGCAAGTGGGGGAAGTTGTTGATCGCCATTCACTTGGGAGTGGCCAGGACGATTCTTCTGCATATGGTTCAAGCAGCTCACAATTCTCGGGATTAGCCCAAGCATCCTCTGGGTAGCAACCGAACACCCGTTCGGGAGTGAGCTAATGTGAGAAGGCGAAACATTCCAGGATAGCTGGTTGTGCGCTGGGTTTGGAACCCGCCACTTAAAGTACTGTCGTTCACTCCGGTGGACGAGCGTCTCGCAATAATCCGCATCAAAGCCCGTTTTTTTAACATCTCGCTAATTTGCGCCCACGCGCCGACGGAAGCGTCCTTCTCTTCGACCAAAGATTCCTTCTATGAGCGCTGCCCCAGCCACGACATAAAATTCGTGCCTGGCGACTTCAACGCCAGGGTGGGCAAGGAGGGAATTTTTGGGCATGATGAGAGCCTTAAAGCGTAGTAGTTTTGTTCGTCGGGAGAGGACTGTACTACTAATTTGCCTACTTAGTCCAAAGTAGCACTTGGCAAGAGAGATTCTACGTTGGATTTCAAGGCTCACAATGTTATCGGTGTTAATGCTGGTTTCTAGTTCAACGAAGTCTCTCGCAACCTCGAAATCATAACTGCCAACAGTGACGTGAGTGGCGATACGCGAGTGCGCCGACTATTTGTTTGATGACAGGACTTCGTTTTGTTTTCGTTCACCACCAGGCCCATTCGCTTTGATGGTTTTTATGGAGTTTGGAAAAGGCAGAACTAACAGCTCGGATCCTTACATTTTAGATATATGATGTGATCAGGAGTTCTAGGAAAAAACAAAGTTTAATATTTGTGTTGAACATTTAATGATCTAACCCCTCGATATATGTGTCGTTTTTGCTTTTTCCGCAAAGAAAGTTCTAAAAATTCTAATAACAGAAGGATGTAGTGGGTGCCAGAATGCGTTGCCTGAATTTTTGTAATATTTTTGTGGTATACTGTGTTATTAGAGAGGCTCAAAAAAGAATACAAAAAGTTAGGAAGAATAACACACAATGAGTGTGAGCACAATTCGTCTGATAAGCAGGTCTCCTGTAATAGATTTCTACGACTTATTTTCTACAATATTCATAATAATTTAACTAAACAGACTTTGGTGAAAACGAAATTGTCGTTTCCAAATACCAGGCGGTTAACCTCTGTTCAGCGGCAACATCAACCAGACACTGAGAAAACGACATTTACATCCACATGGCAGCCAAGAACTGCGACCCCAGAAACTGACTCTGTCTAATGTGCTGAACCTCACCCCTCGTTTATTTCAGTTGTTTTTACCAAAGACGGTTCACCACCTTCCTAAACTCCCGATCCCCATATGCCGTAATTAAAGTTCAACTACCATCGATTGAAGGCAAAGAGCTTCTTCTGCCTAGTGGTCTGAGTTACCGTCTGGATATTGCAAGAGGTTAAATTCTTACTTGTCCAGAATCGACCCCGATATACTCAACCTATTTCTGATACTAACTACCTATTCACATGCCCATGCAAAACTACTTACCTAATACCCCTCTCCTTCTAGAACCAACATGTCAAAACAGCACGTTTTCTTAGCCTATCGTTAAATGAGTTAGACGTTAGTTATTTGCTACAACAACAGCAACAAAACGGCATTTATAAACTGAAAATGTACATTTTCCAGGAAAGGCATTTTACGAATTTTTTTTCGTATGAAATCACTTCCACAATACTTGGAAGATTTATTAAAATTGTTAAATAGTTCGAAAAGGATTTTTAATATTGGGTTTCATAGGACTTCAGTTCGTACAAACCTTTCAGGAATCTTCAACGCAGACGAGTCAGCAATAAAGCAATTTTTCACCAATAAACTGCCTGCAACGGCTATGAGCGGTATTCATTGACCTAGCATAGATGGAGAAATAGAAGCGGCATAGATTAAGCATTAACTCAGTGGTAGTTATGACAATAGGGCACTGCCTAATAGGGATGCAATTCAAGTCACTAACTTTGGAAATACTACTTCGAATGGCTATCGGGCTTTAATGCGCTCAACTCTTCGTCAAGCTAAGGTTAGGTTATGTTAACCCGGCTGGCATTAAGCCCCGCATAGATCTTTTGGTCCCCAGCGATACCAGAGACTGTCACCGATTTTTGGTTACCTTCGTAGTTATGACTGAATTGTTAGTTGTAGAGAAAGATTAAAAAATAGTCACATGAAATGTTCATTCATTCAATGAAATGTCTAATTTTTCGAAATGAATTATACAGGTCCATATAGGATTTCGGCTCTAGAAAAATTCCGATGTAGCATCGCATCTTACAAGTCGGTCCATCTGGTCCAACATGGCTCTTATGACTTCGTACCCAGTACAATAGGACGATATTTTTGGCTCCCAGAGCATTTGTGTGGCGTGGACTCCAAGTCAATACAATCAACGCAAATAATGAACGTTCTGAAAAACATCAAACTATAAATGACAAGTGCCAGATTTTACATGAACAAACTATGATAGTTAACTAAAAAATTTAAATAGCTCAACACAGTAAAAAAAATTGCCTTTAATTTTAGTCCTGCTAGTTTATTTTAATAGTTTTTATACTATTTTTTACATTCAGTGTCGTTCAGCGTATCCACTCTTAAAGTGGAATGCAAGAGCTTCCTGTCAAATGAATTTCTAATTTTCCAAAAAACATTTAAACTACTCCCACACTAATAAAACTTTGCGTTAATGAGATTTCTCCGTATGGCATAAAGTCAATTGTCACGTTTTTTGCCACCTTCTCAGGTACCGTTCAGTGCTGTAAGAAAAGGAATCTATGCAGAACCACTTTGCAGCTAGTACAGTATCACTCACACACATGGCCTTACACACACAAACGTAGTTGCAGGAATATGGAGCTTGACGCTGCATTGACGTGAGACGTTTCATGCTCAAGCACTCACACACTCGCACACATTGCACAAATAGAACTACTCGTATTTGCATTTCATTAATTATACAATTTGGATTTGCTTACTTCGGTGTTGCATGCCACATAACGCATGTCTGTAGCTATCAGCACAAGGTACCTGTCCTGCTTATGTGTGAATGTAGGTGTACGAGTATATGAGAAGTGTTATGTGTCTGTAGTCGTATGCACATAAGAACAAGCACTAAAATAAATGTTTCTGCATTAGTATTAGTTTTCATTTAAAGGTGAAGGTGCTTATGACCAGCTTGTTTACAAGTCTACGTGCATGTGTCTGTGTGTATGCACCTCTGCATGAACGTAACTAAATATGCATAGTTGTTTGCATGGGTTTGCATAAATATTGAATTTGCAATTACCAACGCAAATTAATTGAGCAACATGACCTTAAATACTTTAACTAAACATAACGAAACTTCTTCGATTTGGTAAACGAAAACTGTGTGAGAGGCATTTATAGAGTTGAGGTTTTTTAGCAACAGGCTTTAAATCGGAAAATACCGACTGCCTACAGAAAACTGTTTTCCATGTAGTCGATAATGGGGTTACAAGGGGGTTTTGAGAGCTTGAGAACTTAAAATGATAACACAAAACAGAAATATTCTTGGAATATTCTTTCGTTTTACTGTAATCTGGTAGATAATTTTTTATTTTATTACTTTTTAGAATAAGAAATCCGGCATATGTCCGGCGGCCGCCGTACCCGAATGGGTTGGTGCGTGACTACCATTCGGAATTCACGTAGGTTCGAATCTCGGTGAAGCACCAAATTAAGAAAAAACATTTTTCTAATAGCGGTCGCCCCTCGACAGGCAATGGCAAACCTCCGAGTGTATTTCTGCCATGAAAAAAGCTCCTCATAAAAATATCTGCCGTTCGGAGTCGGCTTGAAACTGTAGGTCCCTGCACACCACAAATAGGTGGAGGAGCTCGGCCAAACACCCAAAAAGGGTGTACGCGCCAATTATATATATATATATATATATGTCCGCCGCGGCTACGAGTTACATAAGCCTCCGATGAGTTAACTACTTTTTCCAATAAAACTGAATAACAAATCTAAATGAGCAAATTAGCAAAAATGCGTTGCAAACTGTAGCCTGTTGGCTTCAATTGTTGCACGAGCTGCATTTTATAGGCACCTAAGCCAAAGTTGTTACGCGAAATTTCCATGTAGTAGAACGGAACACAGGAACGAGGGAGATATCAAGAAATTTTCTCCGATAGTCAAGTCGCGATCAAACTGCAGATCAACTCCTGTAAGGCGGAGATCAAATCTCTCGGGTGTGCAGTTAACATTCCTCTGATCTGGGTTCCTGCACATAGGAGCATAGAGGTAGCTAAGTAGGTTAGGTGGCTGTCGCAATGACACACTTAGACCTTTCGTAGGTCCATTGTGATACCACTGGAACTTATCTTTACCCTATTGGCTCTTTTTCAAACCATACGGTAGCTTTAATAAACGAACAAAGCTTCGTTAGTTTTAGATGTGCTTGTCCGCTACATCAGTTAAAAATGCCATATCAAGAGTGCGGAGCCTCTGCGTAGCTAAGCTTTCATACTCTTCATCTGTATTAAAACAGCTTCTACAGAAATCGAAGTACGGGAGTCCTAACCTTCTAGCGTGGCGGCCTATTAAACAGTGACCAATTAATACCCCACATAGGCGCATAGAAAGAAATGAATTGAACTAAAGAACTTGCCAGGAAACAGTCGACTAAATTGGTCTCAGAAGTCTTCAACACAATCATCGGCATCCGCCTGACTGTTGCTCATAGGGAAATGCACAACTTATTTTTTCGGAAAGCGCAGATCAAATGGAGCTGCATTTCTTTATGTGCTATTTCGAGAACCATTTAACCCGAGTACAATAGACGGAGGACGCAGAAAGTTCCTGGGAACTCCACGCCATGCAATTTCCAAACTCGTAGCTGTGTTTACCGATCATTAGATGGTTGACACTAACGAGATAAGCTGGTTTTATCATTTAACCCCTATTGCAGAAGCTGTGGAGACCTTTCAGAGAAGGAGACTGTGCGCTTTCTCTGTAAATGTTCGGGTTGAGCAGCCAGACGATTAAGGTCACTGCGTGATTGTTGCTTCGACAGCCTGGGCAGTGCGCCGACCTAAATCCCATCAGTCTTCCCGGTTACATCAATAGCCCTGTTGGGCTGTCGATATCTGCCCGTTGGAGGTGTCATAATGGTATCAAACCAGCGCTTTAGTGCTACTTGGGGAGTGCCCGGTTGGTACTTCAACCATTTCACCTATCTACCTACCGAAGGACAAAAGCCAACAAGTGTTGAACGATGACGAGTCGATATTTTGGCGTCTTCTGCGACACTTTGCTCGGTTAACATTGCGAACAGATTTTTTGTTTTTTGAAAGTGAATTTACACAATTTGGGGGAGTTGTCAGAAATGTCAGCACAGTTTGGCATTCTCAGCTGTCGAACCGTAGTTATAGGGTCGATAGTTCTCGTGCAGCTAAAAAAACACCCTACACAAGCAAAAGAATTTTTTTTTAATAAAAATTCTTAAAATCGAATATCTCGAAAATGATTCAGTTTTGGATATCATACCACATTAATTAAAAATTACCTAAATAATAGCGCTCTTCAGTATCTAGCACGGCTTTCCCGCTAGCTCTGTGCACTTTTTTAATGTTCATGCAAAAATTTGCCGAATTTTTTGGTTTCGACTTTAATGGCGAAAAGCGATTGCAGAATTAAGCGCTCAGAAAACTTGTTGGAAATTTATTGTTGTTCCTACTTTAAGCGCTTCATTGCGATGCACAAAGTGCATAAATTAATTAACTGACCACTTGTGCCATTAGCAACACCTGCCGCTGCACAAATTCCTTATTTGCTGTTGTTGCAACAAATTGCGCATGTCAAGGCTCAAAGCTACAATACTCGCCACCAATATTGCACCAGAACAACAACAGCGGCAAACCAATACTCGTATGGGTTTAAAGCGCACAGCTACAGGAAATGTAAAGATTTTTTTCTCTGTTTTCTTTAAAAAATAAACGGCATGCAATTCGGTCGGAAAATCAGAATTAAGCGAGGGGTTTCACGCTGCTCGCATTGCTTTCCGTTTGGCCATATGAAGTCGAGTTTCATGAATTGTTTGCTGTTTCCTTTATTGCTATAGCCGTAATGCCGATTTTTGTCGCATTAATTACACACTTGCAACAAAACATACGTACAGCAACAATGCGCAAGGCAAGCATTTAATTAAAGCAATTAAATTTTATGTTGCCGCCCTACCTTTTCGACTTCCTTTAACTTTGGCTTTTTCTGCATCCCGGGATTTTAATTGTGCCACAATTTGCACAATTCGCTGTGTTGCAAGGAACATATGCAGCTACATAATTACTTGAGTGTGTGCACAATGACTGCAGTACGAGTATGTGTTGCAAGCATGGCTTCGTGCATTCTGCTCATTCTGCAGCCTTATGTGCGAGATTTGTTGGTTATTCTGACGTATAACGATTCGAAATGTTTCTGGTTGCTTCGCAAGGAAAATTAAGTTCACATTGACTCTCACAAAAGAAAATAAGTTTATGTAGTTTGGTTAATATTTGTGTCATGAATTTCAAGATATTGTATCTGGATTCCGAAACTCCAAGTTACGCCTTTTTTAACCATTTTTCAATATCGCGTGAAAAAAATTTGAAACGGGAAAACCATGGGAACGAAGCAATCCTATGTAGCTATGAATTGGGCGCTGGAGCGGTGTAATTTTTGTAAGCTTACGTCAAGTTTGACCTAAGAGCGGAATATTAGTACCGACTTAAACCAATTAACGCTAAATGCTACAAAATTACAAAGCCAAGATATTAGCAATTACATTTAATTTTAAATTCTTTATTTAAGAAAACAGTTTTCTGTACCTGAAAAAAATTCTGAAAATCTTAAAAAATACTTTGGTCAGAGAGCATCTCTCTGCCTTTATAAATTTACTTGCTAAGAATGTTCGAGTGGTTCTTCATGAGTTTAGGTTGGACTAATTGTGGGTCATTTCAGCATAGGAATATTTTTCGACGCGAAAAACCCCTTTGTAGGATTAGCGCTGTGGATTGGGGCATTGCCCTTTTGTACGTCCAAAATTCATCGTGAAATTCTCCGGGCAAATTTAGTAAAACATTATCCATATCAATAAAAATTACCTTGACGTAATTTTCTGCGTTCATCTTATGCGAAGTTAAACAAATTGGGCAAAACACATCGGGTCATAAGAGAGCCACCGAGAAAATTTCGGGAGTCACGGGAATTTCGCTCCAACACTTCTGACTACCATCAGGCCCATCGAGATTAAATTTGTTTTCATTGCTGTAAATGATGGATTACCATTCGATATACGTACAATGGCTCAATAAAGAACTCGGGCATACTTGGCATGCAGCTTCAAATTCAAAATTATTGTAAGAAATGCAAGTTAAATATTTTTATTTTTGTATTTTTCTATTGGGTATTCAAATATGATTTCAAAAATAGTTATAATAATTAACAAATCCATTACGTCCTAGTTATAAAAAATTTATCATACAACATTCGCAAAATTGGTGTCAAAGCAGAAGTCGGGCATCTGGCATTATTGCGATTGTTTGGCACTTTAGAACGGGGTGGTGGGAGATTTGCTCTCGGTAGAACAGTGCAAAGAAAGAAGCAAACGTAATAAATAAAAATAAAATTTCAGTCGTGTTTTGTTGAATAAAAGTCCAAATTATAAACATGGATAGGCAGCGTGGACAAAGCTCAATTGAAGTCGGAAATTAAATTATTAAGCATCCGTTTGGGAAATCGCAGAAATAGTGGATAAACCCCGTTCGACTGTATACGGCAAGATGAAGCGTTTCAAAGAAACAAAATCAGTTGAAAATAAGAATAAATCGGAACGACCAAAACTGTTTTCGGATGCAGATGATCGACGGGTAGTGCAGCAAATTATGGAAAATCCAAATTTGAGCGTGCCTAAGCTCGCAACAGAAGTCGTTGCGAAAGAATCATTATAATGGAAGAGTTGCACGAAAAAAACCTTTCACCGAGATTAATCGACACAAGAGCATAAAATTCGCAAAGCGTCACGGGGATAAGGATTTGTAGTTCTGGAAGCAAGTTCTATTTGTAGATGACAGCATTTATTTAGTGACAGATGAAAAATCATATGTGTGGAGTAGGCCTAATGAAGAGTTGCTGGAAAAAAATTTACGTCCGACAGTTAAACATGGGTTGGTAACGGTATGGGATTGTATGCCCGCTGGTGGTACTGGGAATTTGTGCTTCATTAACGGCAATATATGGACCACAAGCAATACCTAACAATGCCCTAAAGTACTTGAAACACCTCCAGACATATGGCATATGCCTCCTCTCTGCTGAGCCCTTTTTAAGTAGGTAACTGTGCCTCTTTTTGCCTGCCCCGCTTAGTTTTTTAGGTTGTTCGGCTGTATCTGTGCCGATGGTGTGCTGTTTAGGTGTTTCAGCTGTTGAGGTCACACCTAAGTTGTGAGCCATTTCTGCCTCCGAGGTTTTGCCTTTGGGGTCTTGAGTGACGACCCTTTGGCTCGCTCCATTTGAGGGCTGCTCCTCTTTTCTTGATTGAGGTACTGGGCCCTCTAATGGTGAGCTATTACGGCTGCTCTCGCCATTTTTGTTTTTGTTTTGGTTTTTATGGTGTCCATTTTGGTCCCACAAGTAAAGGGGCGCAGTAAGGCACTTATTGAAATGGAGCCTGGCCTGGGCGCTTCAAGTGTGCATATTAGCGACTAGATACCCCTAACCACTCATCCATGGGCTTATGCTGTTCCACCTTGGATTGGGGATTTGTGTAGAGTTTACTCTCCCTAGATTTTAGTCAACTCTTACGATAGACATACCTTGGGCAAATTCTAACCCTGCCCCGTTGGGCGGTACTTTATATAAGTGCCCGTGTTCTTTTTTTCATGTGTTTTGTTAAGTTTTTATGTTTGTAGTTTCTATGTACGAATGAGTTGAAGTTGTTTTTTGTAGGTTTGAAAAATACGCTTGAAGAACGAAAATAAATGTGACCCATAAATGCATTAGATTTGTACTTTAATATATATATTTTTACTTAAAACCAAATCACTTGAGTGTCCGAGTTCTTTATTGAGCCACTGTAGATGGGAGTAGATCTGGATCGGTCATGTTTTAGGCAGAGGAAGGGATGATCCAGCAAAAGTCGGCATTGACTAAAATTTACAGGGAGGTTAAGGACAAAAAAGGCCAGTGAATACATGGAAGCGTTTGCTGGAGCCGAAAACCACTTTCATGTCCTCCGCGGCTAAGAGTTACACGGTCCATTTGATCAGCCCAATTTTTGACAACTTTTTCCTTAAAGCTGAATGATAAATCTAAACGAGTTCGGTCAACAAAAGTGCGACGCAATCGATAATCATTTGGCTTCAATTCTTGCGCGACCTGTATTTTATGGGCAAATAAGCCAGCGCTCTTACGTAAGAATTACACGTAGTCGAAGGACAAAGACCAACAGGTGCCTGCTTCAACACTCTCAACACTTCTATGAACTTCTCGAACAGATTTGTTTTTTTTTAAGTAAATTTCCACAATTCGGAGGAGTTGTGTTGGCGTGAAGGGGTTGGGGGTAGTCAGAGGCCCGATAAATTGATGATTTTCAATAGTTTTGTTTTGCTTGGAGTTTCAGATTTTTTTTCAAAATTAACAATATGGCGGCCTCACGAAATATTTTTCACATTTTCAAGAAAAAAATCGACAATTAATTGTTAAAAAAAAAAATTGAAATTTAAAAAAAAAAAAACCTTCGAGCAGACACGAGTTTTTTATGTTTTCCAAAAGCAGAATAAATTTTATTGAAATCTACCAAGAGGTTTTTAAGTTATAGTGATCACCAGTTCAAAAAACATGGTTTTGAGAAAAACGCATTTAAAGTTTAGCTATCGATTCTGGAGCGCCCGAGCGGCATTTGTTAATTTGCGAATAACTTGAAAAGTATTTGTCGGATTCACTTCAAATTTTCACACAACTCTTTTAAGATATTATACTTTAAGTAAATGCAAAACAAAAAATCCAATTTTTCGATAATTCTGACTCCCCCTAACCCCTTCATGATGACAAAAAATAAATTTTTCGTACCAAAACAAAAATTATATTCGTATTTGTATTTGTATTAATTAAAAACAGCTTCTAGCTATGCTCTAATAAACGCTTTTTCTGGTAATTTTAATAATTAATAATAATCGTCATAAATTCCTAGAGTTCCAGTAGGGAACATAGTGCCACGAAATGACCGTTGATGTACTATAAAATACATAACCTTGCGGATACAATCTCATTGCTCAAAATAGTTAAATAAATAAACGAAGTCAAAAAAAAACCCACCCTAATGTATAGTAGGTATATCTAAATATTAATTTTATTATATTGAAAAGTTACAAATTGAATTACACAAATCATTTTTTTCCAAATATTGGGCACTTTTGAAGTTTTGAAAATTTGGTACAAACGTTTTTTGTATTTTGTATTTATTTTTTTCGAATTAAAAAAATTGCATTGTTTCGCATTGGCTGCGTGGGAAATTATTTTGTTTTCTTTTTATATTTTAGTTACAGCCGATGAATGGAAACTGGCAAATTTCTCAAGCGATTCTCAAACCATTAAAAAGTTATCGATAACTGTCTTGAGCGGCAACGCAGTAATATTTTGAGAAAATTACTAAAAATTTCGAAAATTTCCCAACATTTTACGTGTCTCGGTGTTTTTATGTATAATTTTAGCGTGCCTACAGTGTTATTAAAAAGCCTCATCTGATTTGATAAGAAATTTTCTCATTTCAAATAATAAATAAAAATGATTTTTTTCTTTAAATTTATATATTATATAATTCATTCTAACAAAAATTAACACTATCAAAACGCTTTTACTCGAAAAAGTATTTACCATACTAACCCTGCATGAACTCTTTTTCCACTCACCTTGCTGCTTGTTTCCTCAAATATTTTGTGTGCGGTTTTTTCTTTTAACACTTGGCCACTTCATTACTTTGAAACACTTTTTCAGCTGCTGTTTGTTCTATTACTCTTTTTTTGTTTTGGGCTACAGCTCCGCCAGTGCAAAAACAACTTGGCTACACAATGCGCGCGCACTACACTTAAATCGTTTTGTTTTCGCTATCAGCGTTTGGATTTTGCCAACAGCCAATTTGGCAGTTTTTCCGGTTTCAATTCGTAAAACGAATTCTCTGACTCTTCCGTTTAATGTTGATATTCCAAAACAAAGTACTACGGGGCAGTACTAGCAAAGTTCTGCCAAAATTTGATGAATTTATTGTTAAAAAGCTTTAATTTTCGTTTGTTTTGTAGAAAATAGAATAGCACCAGATTTACGAGCTTCGGGTGCTGTTATGATTTTTAATAGAAATTAACTAAATTAATTATTAAATAAAATGTATATTGAACTATTTATTTCATAAGAAACTTTATATGAAAGAGAATGGCTTTGGGTGATAGTAAATCAACCCTATGAAGAAAAGTTAGCAGAGCTAAATAGATTCAGCAACTTTTTAAGGGTAGATGAAATAACCATGAGAACTCCATTCTGTGGCAACTTAAAAGGGACATTTTCGTCATATTTTGCTTTTTTATTTCCGCAAAGGGAAAACCGCATTGCAAGCTCATAAAAAGTTATGTGCTGTTCATCGTGATGAAGCGGTGTCAAAATTGGTTTGCCAAGTTTCGTTCTGATGATTTTTCACTCAAAGATAAAAAACGCTCTGGTCGCCCAGTTGATGTTGATGACGCCCTAATCAAAGCAATAGTCGATTCGGATCGTCACAGTACTCATACAACAGGTGAGATTGCAGAGAAGCTTCTGTATCGCATACATGCATTGAAAATCACTTAAAACAACTTGGCTGGGTTCCGAAACTCAAAACATGCGTTACTCACAAACTGACAGAAACGCATTAACAGCTGCGATTTGCTAAAGACACGTAATGAGAATGATCCATTTTTTTACAACGACTGATAACTGGCGATGAAAGCTGGGTTGTTTACAACAATATCAAGCGGAAAAGATCTTGGAGCAGGTCAGGTGAATCAACTCAAACAACATCAAAAGCTGATATTCGTCAAAAGAAGGTTTTGCTATCAGTTTGGTGGGATTTGCAAAGGAATTGTCTACTTTCAACTCTTACTACCCAACCTAACGATCAATTCTGATGTCTACATTGAACAATTAATGAAATTAAAGAGTGCAGTTGAAGAAAAGCGGCCCGAATTGACAAATCAAAAAGGTATTGTATTCCATCATGACAATGCAAGGCCACACACATCTTTGGCCACTCGGCAAACATTTTTCGAGCTTGGTTGGGATGTTTTGCCACATCCACCATGTAGTCCTGACCTTGCGCCATCTTATTACTTTTTATTTCGATCTTTACAAAACTCCTTTAATGGTAAACGTTTCAATTATGATGATGATGTCAAATCGTAGCTGATTCAGTTTTTTGCTAATAAAAACCAGAAGTTTTATGAACGTGGGATTATGATGCTGCCTGAAAGATAGCAAAAGGTCATTGATCAAAATGGGCAATACAAATCTTTGATTTTCTAAAAAAAATCCGCAATTACTCAGTTGCCGATCCAATAGTTTTCACTATATGAAAGATCGTCTGAAACTCTATCCGAATACGTCAAAAGGAGTAAAATGTTTTTTTGACACCGAATCTCATCTTTCCATAGACCCGGTCACAGATATGTTGATTCTCGGATGGAGTAACATCTGGAGAGTGCCGCGACTGACAAAATACCTTCCATCCCAGTATTTCTCAGTATGTCCTTACACCCTTTTGCGACTAGCGGTCGATAACTTTGTCGTGTCTCTAGTGACACTGTGCTCATTTTTTTCAGTATTCAGCTAAAACGGCTAATTCAGTTGGATATTGGTCGTCAAACTCATGCAAGGGTAGGCCCAGGAAACATGCTGTTTCGGCAGGTTGGGTCTTTAGGCAAAGTGTGTTAGTTGAGTTTGAGTTTAAGAGAGCATTTGAAAAGATGATTAGTATAGCGCGGGGTACTTTCACATGCCCGACATATATTGAGTATGTCGATTGAGTTTTGAGGGGTCGTTTCTAGATAGGTGGGAGTTTAAGCTTGTACAATATCCAGACCATAATTGAGCCAAAGTTACAGGGATCTCACGAGGTAGCTGAAGCTCTTTGTCTGTTGGATGGTGATTGGACTCCGATAACGGCATTCGGGGGTCGGGACTTAAGGAAAGTGATGAGGACGACTGGCGCGCTTTGATAAACTCGACCAAAATCGTGTAAGCGGTTATCGCGGCAATTAAGAAGAAGAGAAGATGAGAGTCTTCCGATGAATGCCCTTTGATGCCGGTCCACATACTGTTCGGTCCAGTGATAGTTTCACTTAATTTTGATGGTTTTGATAATTCATCAAATCTTGTCGCTAAATCTGAATCTTAGACGAAAACTTTATCTTTTTCACCCTATGCCAGTTTTCGATAACAAGACCACCGCTCTTGAAGCATTCATGCCACTCGCGAAACATTATTTTCCCAAATACAGACTCCCCCTAAGTACTTAAGAGCATTCGATGTACCTGAGACGCTTTTCGAGTTGATACAGAAAATCAAAAATTCTTGCAAATGGCGGGAACCCGATACAAGAAGTGATATTTTTGACTGAGAATAAATTTATGAAGAAAGACAAATTTACGAATGCTTTGTTCTGGTTTGCTCACAAACAGACAGGAATCGATCTGTCTACTCATTTTCCACAACCCGTAGCCGGCATGAAATTCGCTAATCACCAAAGTAAAGTTGGCGAAAAATTTGATACTTTTTGCGGAAATTGAATTCAGTGTTTTAGTTAAATATTTCAACGAAATGCTTTGAATTAAATGTTCTTCTCATTAGGAATGCCTTCTTGCTTGCGTTCATCTGCTATGGCTCATTAAGGCAAAAACGTGTTATTTGTCTATTTTTAATGCAAAATCAGCAACCGGCAAAACAAAACTAGTCACGAATGGTTACACCTGCGCGCTGAGCTCAGATGCTTTCAATACACATGTATTTGTCTACATTTGTATGTGTGTTTGTGCGTATACGGCGTTGATGTAACCCAATGAGCTAATGCCCATTCCAATGATCTGATCGCTTACACGAAAATATGCGCATTACTCACACACACACACATGCACATGATTTTGTCACTTGTTATGAATGCGAAAAAACTGATTTTAGATTTAAAGCACTTGCATCAACTTTACTAAGAAATTTTTTATATTTTCGTTACAGTGGTCGATCGTACAGCAAAGATAGTCAGAAGAGCTCCCAAAGCGATCTCAGCATGGCAAGTGCTGGTGGCGGTTCACCGAAGCTTTTGGCTAAAACTCCACTGAGTGAGTATTACTAGCGTAGATAAGTATGTATGTCTACGTATTCGCTAATATACGCAACCGGTCACGTAAGATTTTGTCCTGCCTTGATTTTTAAGTCTCATTACCTTCTGCCTGTTCTTTCTTTTAATTTTCTTTCTACCCGATCTCCGAAGAAATCT
>JAYXIM010023405.1:0-64155 GCA_037575425.1 Anastrepha fraterculus | reverse complement strand
TGGTTTTGAATTAAGAACGTTTTAAAAAAATGTGTAGAAATGATTGATGAAACGGTGCGATATCGATTACTTAGTCGCACAGGCATAAGAAATTACGCGTTAGAAACCGATCGTTATAAGCATTGTTTTTGTAAATCTACCCGTGGTGTACTGCATAGATTATAAAAAAAAAATGAAATATTTCATAAAGAAATCTAATTAAGCTTAAAGTTATATTCAGCTGATATTCATAGCCTTCTACTCATGACTGTGTAATTTCTAAAAAAAAATTGTGAAATTCATATTTCGAACTTTCGAATCATAGAACACCGTTAAAGGTATCAAGTGTTTTCCTTCGTAAAACGGAAAGCTATAATCATCAAATCAAAAACTTTTCGTCTAAATTTACATCAGCAACAATACTGAACTACAAATTATTTTTGTCGCTGTTGCTATGTGCTCCATTAGCACTGCTTCGATTCCGCACTTATTCACTACACTCTTCGATCAACCACTACCACTACTTTCCCCTCACTCGCAATACAGTAACAACACGGCGTACACATGAGTAATGTAAATTACGCATTTTTATTCAATGTTGCCTGAAGTAAAATCATAAGATAAAATGTTTCCTGAAACAACTGATTGGAAAACGTACGACATTTTCTTATGCTGCCTCATTTCACGTGCTACAATACTATTAGATTTGACAAATATGATGCCTGATGAACGTAAATCACATAGTCCCATCGCCTACCCCATTCATATCATTGAACATCCCACACCCATACGGCTTTTAATCCGCGCTAATAATTGAGAAATTGCTTTAGGAATACAAAAAATGGATTACTTACCCGGATGCTTCTGCAAGTTGAGTCAGTTTTTGTGTTTTTTATTGGTCCCGGTTAGAAGAAAAAATTTTCAACACGAATCGAACAAGAATTGTGACATGGAAGAATTTCGATTTTTCTATTTTGACACTTGCCCCATACCGGTGATGGCGTGAAGTTGGTTGCAATTGCAAATGTCAAACTATTGCTCAAAATGGGACCGCGAATGGTAAATGGTTAGTGTATTTACTAAAACTGCGCGCCATCTCTACATTCAGCAGTTTTTCGTTATTCAATATTTCGAGTAGCACTCGACTAGTAACAAATTTTGTATCGAAAATAGGATATGAAGTGGATCGAAAATGTATTAAGATAAAATTTGCCATTTAGGTAAAGCCTTTATTCAAAAATCTGATTATTGTTGGACGTCGATTGTGAATGGTTGCCATAAAAAATCACAAGCGTTTCAACATTTTAACAGAAGGGGCCGCTGCCATTTATAGGAAGTCAACTCTCCGTCAGCAGATGGCGGTGGTAACTTATGAACAGACTAGAAAGCGATTTCAAAATGCTGTTCTTTTTTAAAGCTAGATTAACGGCTTGTAAATATTCACGATTAATTCACATATATTCTGACCTTGTATGTATGTATGTATGTATATATACATATATATGTATGTACATATATCCTTTTTAGGTGTTTGACCGAGCTCCTGCTCCTATTATGGTGTGCGTCTTGATGTTTACTGCAAATGGAGGAACGAGCTTCAAAGCCCGGGTACGATGGTCGCACCAGCCCATTCAGCTACGACGGCAGCTATAGACCTTTCGAATGGCAATAATAAGAGCTCTTGTAAAATCATTTGCGCTAACCTATTAATTTTAAACCACTGGAGAGACAGAAACAAATAGGTCAACTATAAATATAAATTTAGATTAAGCGTCTTCTATTCGCCCCTTCTCTGATCGGCTATCTTCACGAAAAATGTGCGTGTGAAAGCAACAGCAAAATGCCTTTTATTTTCGTTGTTGCTCTCTATCACTAAGTTCGACTTAGTTGATGAAAAATTTGCAAAAAAAGGCAACAACAAAGTAATCGAGTAAGATTCGCCGCTAACGAGTTATACCTAATAAAACGGGTATAACTCACTATTTTACAAACAAATCTGATTTTATTCAGCGCTGACAAGATATATTCATTTATACCAGTTGCTTCATCGAATAACCACCTGTTAACGCACGGTTTCATATAATTTTCATTTTTGTTACTTTGTTTTGTACAGCCAGTATAGTCTTTATAAAACACAATAAGCTAAAAAGTCCAGTTTATATAATAAACATTTATTCTGTATGTTATGTTATAAAAAAGGACAAACATTTAATTATGTATATCAGTAAAAATCCTTAAAATTATGTGCAAACTTTTTTAACTTGCATTCTGTCATATTACACATGCATGCACATACACATATTTCTCTTTTATAGAACAATTAATGCCAGCATTTAGTTTATCTGTGGCTTCATATATGTAAGTTTAAAATTAAATAAAATTCTTTGATTGGTATCGCTGAGTAATTCATGCATTTTTAATGGGCAATTCCATTTTTAGCTGCTTAGGAAAAGTAAGCAGCAAAGAGGTTTTCCTTTACACAAATGTGTAAAAATCAACAAAAGTATTCAAATAAAAATCTTACAGGTATTTATGTGTTTTATGATGGTGCGCGTGCTTGTAGCTCACGTTAGCTAAGGAACACTATTTTATCCATGTACTGATACATCACTGTTGTTGTTGGCATTCACTTGTTTAGTTTTTGTTGTGGCCTTCTCGGAACCATTGACTCCTCCGGACATATTTGCATTCGTACTTGTTTCCGGCAGATCCGTTCGTGGACGACGAAAGAGTATAACATGAGGTTCAGGCGCATGTATCATATAGTGCACCCAACCAGGACTCTGTTGCACTCCCAAATTCCGCCACTCCGTTTCACTCATCAAATGGGACTTGGGCACCAACTTTGTCAGATCCGGAGGTAGTATAACGTGTCTATAAAATATATTTTTTGTTTATTACTTATTGCACAATGTGCAAGGCAAATATGAAAACGCATTCCAACGCAGCAAGCGAGGTTGACTCGTACATACCTGTATTCATAAGTGGCATCGAAGTATTTCTCCGAGTATTGTATTTGATCGGCCGGCATTTTATTTTTAATACTGTTTTTTTCTGCTGTAACGGAATGAATTTTGCAAGTTACTTCAACTATTTGCAAGTAGCGTCCTTTGTTTTCACTAAATATTTAGACAACGCAGTATGTATGTCACTTCTTCTTCTTCTTGGGCCTAAGTCATTCACATCAAAAAAGAACAGAGCTGCTTTTTTGGTAACCATCTGTTGCGCTGTGGATAAACATCCAATATTTTATACATTAGGTAATAGTGAGGCTATGAGACTGATTGAACACAAAATTAGGCTGATTTAATTACACATTTTGAGCGTGATATTGCTGTGATGAAATTTCTGATGAGCGGTGGAACATAATTGGGTGCAAGGTGCAGAATAGCGGTAAAATATAAAAAGCTTATTAGGTTACAAAGCAAAGCCCTACAAATACGTCAACTCAGAAGCATGAAATCGTATTATACAGACGATGACGTTAAAACACTGATTCGTGCATGTTGTTCACAATCGCATCGTCTATATTGCCGACTATATCAATAACAGTTTGGAAAGCTTATGTTTTACATTTTTGCTAAATAGGCAAATATTTTTACATACATATAAAGCGTTTACAGTAAGTGTTACCATGCAGTCTTAATAAAATGTACACATCATGTTTTTTTTAGCTTCATTCGAACCTGATATCGATAACTAGGTTTGACAGCTGAGAAATGCAAACTGTGCTAAAGTTCCTGTTCAGTAAGATTAGGCAAGTCATCTTGAATCGGTTAAAGCCAGAACAACGCTTCCAGATTATGGAAAAATAATTCGAAAGCGAAAAAATCTGTTCGTGAAGTTATAGAGCATTGGCGGCGTAATCGGTCTTTATTTCTTTCGATATGAGGAATGATCTGGCGTTACGGTGAATGACAAGCTCCATCGAGCCATGCTGACTGAATTTTTGTTTCCAAAAATAATCAGCTAAACTTGCTATACAGTGCGCTTAACAATCGATTTATTTCAATATTCAAGCCACCTTGAATGCCATACAGCATAAATGGAGGCACTTACGGTTTCAAACCGATTCCGAACGCCAGATATTTTTATGAGGAGCTTTTTCAGGGCAGAAATACACTCGGAGATTTGCCATTGCTTGCCGAAGGGCGACTGCTGTTAGAAAAACCTTTTTCTTAATTTTTGTGTTTCACCTAGATTCGAACCTACGTTCTCTTTGAATTCCCAATGGTAGTCACGCGGCCTTTAAACTGTTACGTGATGCAAAATTTGAATCGCACAAACGATTAAATATTTTTTTGATTTCGTGAGATGGTTATCGTCATCGGTGAAGCACTCCTAGATTGTGTCCAAGGCGCATTCATTAAAGGTAGTGGCGCTAGACCATCAATAAAGTTTTGCTCATAGAAATGTCACTATTCACAATGATCGAACTAACCATGAGACCTTGGTGAAAATGAACTTGTAAATCGAATCTAAACAAGGTGCTTTTAAGAGAGCAGATAATTTGTTTTTTTTTTCGTTTTTGCATTTGTGTGCTTGAATGTCAAAGTGACTTGCTTTTTTATTGTTGATTCATTTGCTTGTTTATATTCTGATTGAAATTTTGGCATTCAAACCATCAAATTGCAAAAACCAAATACATGTAATTTTTTTTGTTACGCTAATAATTTCTCCTTGTATAGACGTAAAATTGTAGTATCAATGCAGCATTCGTATTTTTTTTTTTTTTGTCGGGACAACTAGCAAGCGCAGCACTCAGCCATTAATTAAGTCCATTGTACTACACTTGGATTCCCTTTTAGTTTTCTTTAAATCTACCCGATCTCCGAAGAAATCTGAGTAGATCTTGTGGTGCCAAGGGGCCAAGATGGTCGCTTCTTAACACATCAGTGCCAAAGACCTCAAACCTGATTCGAGCGAAGGCGGGGCAGACATATAGGAAGTGGTCCGCCGTCTCATCCTCCTCTTCACAAGCTGGGCAGAGTACACTGTCTGAGATGCCCAACCTTTCCATGTGCTTCGCCCATAGAAAGTGGCCTGTCATCAGTCCAACCAGCCGTCTGCACTCCCTTCTGCTTAATGACAGAAGGGTTTGCGACAGTCGATCGGACATGACAGGTAACATCAGTTTAATCTGAGGCTTCTTAGTCCATGACTTCCTAAAATGTAGTGTGCTAAACACAATGAAGTAACAAAATTAAGATTTTTGCTATATTTGTTGTAAAAATAATAATTTTAAACTAATTTCGTTAATTAAGCTCACATGGGTCTGTGCAGACCCATATAAGCTTCTCATGTAAATTGGTTAACAGTTAGGTGTAAACAACTAAACTGTTAGCAGAGGCAGCGGCAGAGATAATTTTTTAGTTGACATTTGAAAATTAAAGTGAACACGTCTTTTTTAATTAGTGGAAAGTGTTTTATTTAAATAAAATGGAACAAGTAAATATGGATGAAGTTGATGTGATGACGCGTTTGCTTCGTAAGCTAAGTGCAGCAAATGTGAGTCCGGAAGAACGTCAGCGACTTCAGGCACAAATTGAAGAAATTATGGGACAGGAGTCCGATCCATTTGAAACAAGTGGCGACGTAGAAGATGATGAATATTTTCCAGATGAAGATGACTTCGGTGAAGCATCAGATATAGAACAGGAAATCGAGTTAGAGGCTGTTCTGGATGAAAACCATGATGATATTGAGGATTTGTATAGAGAAGCTATCGCCCTTCAGGCTTCAACCACAATGGAATCATGCAGCACATCTATTACCCAGGGCCTTATATACAGGTCGAAAGATGGTAAGATGTGGAATTCAAATCCTCCACCACCTGGAAGGTCTCGTTGTCACAATGTTACAACTTTTACTCGTAAAGGGCCACTACGAGGAGCGTCACCGAGTCATAAAGCTCTTTTCAAGCTATTGCTGTCTCCTGAAATCGTAAGTACATATCATTGTGCGGGAAACCAACAGAAAAGCCGTTGAAGCGTTTCGTGTATGGAATGAAAAGCATCCCAGTAATAAACAGCGTTCTTGGGTAATGACTAACGAAGACGAAATGTATGCTTTTTTGGGATGCTACTTATTGCTGGTGTATTCCACTCGAATTCTCAGCCAGCGAAAGAATTGTGGGCCAGTTACAATATGCCAATTTATAAGGCCACTATGTCATTGAATCGGTTCAAGAGCTTAACTACTTTCATCCGTTTCGATAACAGTGGTATTCGCGCTGAGAGGTTGAAGCAAAGCAAATCTGCTGCCCTGGACGATGTATGGCTCATGCTGATGGCCAATTTAGAGAAAGCATACACTCCGGATTGTCATGTAACCGTCGATGAACAGTTATTTCCATATCGTGGGCGCACTCGATTCACCCAATATATTCCGAGTAAGCCGGCAAAATATGGCATGAAAGTGTGGTATAATTTATACCGGAAAACCACCAGGTGGCTAGCGAGAAACGAATCAAGGTGAACGGGTCGTCATGAAATTGATGGAAAATTATAAGGGCAGCGGTAGGACTGTTTATGCTGGCAATTTTTTTTCAACATACAACTTGGCAGAAATGTAGGTGGATCGTAGAGTGGCTTTCGTCGGTACCGTAAGAAAAAATAAGACCTTCATTCCGCATGAATTGCTTAACCCTCCATCTGCAGCCTCTCTCAGTCTGACAAGCTCGCTTGTGGGTGGTAGTTACCCATTTGCTTACCGTGGCTGTGATGGCCGCAGAAGGGAGTGGCTAAATGGGATCTGGGCCAAAGAAGTTGGCCTCAGAACCCATCTTAGCTAAAGAGTCAGAGGTCTCGTTATCCGCGATACCCACGTGTCCCGGGACCCATATTAGCATCAGGCTATTATGTCTACCGACATAGTTCAGCCTGGATTTACAGGACTTGACTACCCCTGATGTGATTGGAGGGCTGTCTAAGGCTGGCTGTCGCTGCAGACACATATAGATCTGCCTCTCCATCGCTTTTCCACAACAAAGTTCATCGCTTCTTGAACTGCATACACCTTCGCTTGAAACACAGATGCATGCATTCCAAGAGCAAAGTGCAGTTTTGTCCCGCTGGATTCCACGTAGACCCCAGAGCCGGAGCCATGCTCGGTCCTGGAGCCATCCGTAAAAATGCGAAAACAGTGTTTGCCGGGCTCATTTTCTGAGTCTTCCCACAACTGAGCCTCTGGTAGCACTACACTGTATCTCTTTTCAAGTACGACTCTTGATGGCATGGAGCCAAGGTGCATGGCGAGGATCGTTGGATCGACGTCCATGCCTTCTCTGTGTTCCAATGCCGGACAGGGGCCGTACCAGTTCCCATTGTGTTTCAGTCTGCAGATGGCCTTCTAGGCCTCTCCTTGGATGAAAGCATCAAGTGGTGGTAAACCAATCAGAGCATGTAATGCCGGGCCTGAAGCATTCGGATTGCTACTGGGTAAAGACAATATTAACCGGTAAAGAAAAAGCGGTTCTAAGTAAATTCTTAAGTTTTACACTGTTTACTTGTTTGCTAAATTAATCAGAGACCCAAAATAATCAGATAGTTAATTGAATTGAGCATTTCGAAGACGCAGAATTTGAAAAAGTTCCCCATGCGCTTTAGTAAAGTTTTTAATATGATAAGACCTTTACGGCCGGTTTTTCAGTGCTAGTTAACTGTGGGGCATTTTGCAAACTAAGTTTATGCTCGTAAAATTAATTTAACTGGAAAGCAGAGTTAAATTGGTACTGAAAAGCTATAGTAAGCTATGTATGTGTACGGAAGCAAACAGACAGTGAAAAAAATGAAGATATAAGATATAATATATATATATATTTATATATTTCCCCGTAATTTCTAGGTCGAACATGGGACCGCAAAGATATATAATCTGTGAAAAATATCCAACTTACAAAAAAGTAACGCACAATTCTCTCTCAAATAGAAAAATATAAAAAAAAGTACGCGACGTAAAATTTGCAATAACTTGCAAGTTTCGGTAACAGCTGATTGGCGTCTTGCTGACAATAATCACACGCAGAACCCATTTCACAAAGAGACGATTTTCTACAGGCACTATTTTTTATTTTATTTTTAATAGTTAAATTTTTCTAAACCAATTTTGATATTCCTTTATTTCTTTATTACTAATTTAAATGAACAGACTTTTTATTGAATTTCTTGTTTTTTTATTTTTTACTATGTATTTTATTATCAGTTTGTCGCTTTGTTTGATTGTTTAAATAGCAACGGTACACATTTTTCCAGTACGAATTCGCAACTTCCGTTTAAATCAACTGTCACTTTGGGCTCTCAATTTCCCCTACTTTGCAAAGTTTTTTGCGTATGCGAACATCAAAACTTGATGATTTGTGATAATTTTCAATAATTATCAGATTGTCGTACAGACTAATTGCCTTCGTTGTTCACATGCACAACATACAATGAAATAAATTAATCCCAAACATAAAAACGCTAAATAAGATGGCCAAATGTGTGCCATTAAATCACTAGGTGTATTGGACGTGTAATCTTGTATACGATCAGCCTCTTAGTTCTCCTCAATTGAACATACCCAAGCAGGAATGTTTTAAGTTCTTAAGCCACGAATGAGAATTGCGAAACGGAATCGGAAGTTTGTAAATTATTTTGTTTTATTTATTTGTATAAAAGCTTAAATAACAACAAAATTTTGAAATAAACCGAGAAGGAACGCAGCGGCAGCAAAAAGTTTGTAAATATTTTGTACAAAAAAACAAGTGGTTTCAGTATTTTGGTTGTGTATGTTTGTATGTAATTCTGAAAACAGTTTTACCAGAAAATCTGAATACATCGGCGACGAAAATGCATAATTATTAATTTTTGGACATCAACGTACGAAATTCCACTTTGTCGTACTTTTCGCTCCTGTGCGTGTTTCGTGCGTGCACTGGTGAGCTAACACTTTCAGCAGTCAACATATTCCAATTTGTATAGAAAGTGAAAATTGGAAAAGGCTAGATGACAGAAGTTAAAACAGAGAAACAAAATATTAGGCGAACACAAAACACAACTATGCGAAATCGGAGGCAAGTGAAAAGCATGAAAAGGAAAATGGTGAAAAGTCAAAATATGTAATTATAAAGTGCGAGCAATGACAAGGTATGGACTGACAGCAACACTACCATATCCAGTGAACTACTAACTTTGCGCACAACGAGTATTTGTGCTCGCCCGTATACGTAAGGAACAAGTGGCGAAAGCGAATGAACGAGTTGTGGGTGGGTGGTGAGAGTCGGTCAGGTGGAAACAACGTTGGGACAGGAAATAAATGAACTTTTGGATGTTTTTGTGCTCTCCGTGCACTCCCCCTTATGTATATTTTCATTTTCATTCAGGGCAGAAGGCGCTACACTTAAACAACCGCACTGTGAACGTGCACTGTATTATATGGACTTGTACACACAATAGAATATTCATACATTCGTATGTATATATGTACATAAGTATGTAAAAAGATACGATGGGTTAAGTAAAAAGGCAGCAAGGCAGGCAGGCTGTCAGGCCAGAACATATACAGACGAGCGCGTATAGCACACGGAGAAAAAGTGTACGCGCAGCACGCAAAATTATAAAAAAGAAAATACAAAATAATAGAATAATCTTCGAAAGCGAAAAACAGACGAAATATTAATCTTTCGGTTAAATAAATAAATAGAGGCTAATTACTGCTCAGCACTTTACAGACGAGTCAGGCAGTTTGTGGACATACTTAAATTTTTTCTTCATGAGTTTTCTATGATTTTATGAAATTTATTGAAAATTGGAGCATCGCACAAAAATAGATAAAGTACGCGTACAGAAAAAATTCATGTGTACGTGTGTTATTCACACATTTGGAAAAAATATTATAAAACGAAAAGTGGAAACCAAAAAAACAAAAACAAAAGCAAAGAGAAAATTTAGAAAAAAACTCTAAAAATTCTAAAAATCGGGCAGCAACATTAGTTAACATTTGTACGAACAGCAGCACATCAAGTCGACACACACGCACATACACACACACAGCTATATGGACAACCGTATGCACAGATAAAGTTCATAAATACATACATACATATGTACATACGTATGTATCGCTGGTGGATGCACTTAAGGCTATGAAACTAGTGAAGTGATTAGTTTTAGTAATTGGAAAATCAGTATTTTTTAATTTGAAGTTTGCATTAGCGAGCACAAATGTTAAAGTAGCTTTAAAGTGCACGAAATTATAAGTATTGGTGGACCCGCAGATTGGCGCTGGATGCAAGTGAGCAACGGCAAAAGCAGTTGGTTGGCGAAGAAAAAAACTCAATACAGATTTATCAAGAAAGCATCTGCAGCCATACTCAGCGCAGCACTGATAAAAACGATAAAGGCACTTCTAAAAGTATCGGTGCAAAATCTAGAGAGCTCCTCCCGCAATTTTGGATCCATCCAACACTCGCTCGTGCTGTCTGTAATTACTGCTGGCGCTCGGTGCTCGGTGCTCTCTAGTTTTTCATGTAATACTTCGAATTTAGAGGACATTTTTGTTGTTGTATATTTCATGTAGCAGCAAGGGCATGCCAACTAAATATTTCCAGCAGTAATGCAATCATTGCACTGCACTATTTTGTGATAAGAATTACGCTGTTCGGTGCAAGTGCTTTTATTCGGTGACGGGTTGCATTCAAAATCAATACAAGCCCGTCAAGCAGGTGCTGCCATAGCATTTCGACGCATCCGGTTGTGGTGGCGTCAAATCCACTTGCTCCACAGCAACACAGCAGCAGCCTTTTCCGCTTTTAGCAGCACATAAGGCTGCTACACTGCTCCAGCAAAAACCAGCTTGCGTCTTCCATACACATATTATACACATATGTATGTATGGTATATGCATGTGTATATACATACATATATATCTATGTATATATACGTACATATGTGCATACCATAAATGCCTTAATTGTGATTAATTCATTCGCAGCGTCAAGCATCTTCCGAGCAACATTTCCATTTCATCATCTTCGTCGGGTGCTTTGCGCTTGGTCATCATTGACTGCCGCTTCTCGTGGCTTTCGTGTCATTTCGCTCGCCTTAATAGCCTTTTCTGTGTGTTTTTGTTTTGCTATTCATACGGATTTCCACATTTTATCGCTCAAGCTCATGTGTACAGAAATACATAAATAAAGTGATGACAGAAATAAGCAAAGTAATAGCCAGAGGAAAATAAAGTCGCAAAATTGCCGCGAAATTGTGTGGAAAGGTAAAACGTAAAACAACGATTATTAAATATTAATATATATGTAATAAAAAAAAAAACAAAAAAAACATTAATAATGCGATTTTGCGTGCTTTCGCATATCAAAGTAGGCGAAGAAAAGTAGCAAGGATGTGAAAACTAAGAAATTTTAACGGAAACGGACAGTTACGTATATAATTGTGTATGAAAATTAGGCCGCTGTGTGTGATACATACATATGCACATATAAAATCGCCATGAATTAATCACCTATCACGATAACAACAAACACAGAATCAAGCAACAAGAAGGCGAAGCAGCAGAAACAGCATAGCAGCAGGAACGGTAACGGTAACGGCAAAACCAACACCCAAACAATAGCAGCAACACGGGCAGAGAAGTAGGGAAACCGCAAACGATAAGCGAATTACACATTGGAATTAGCGCAATTTGCATATATTTCTACTCGGCCAACCCCCACTCGCCCCACTCCACTTGTTGTTTTCCTCCATGTCAATGCAACCTGCCGCTGGTTGGGTGCTCAGTGGTGTAGCAGGCAGAAATAGTAAGCAACCGCATACTCAGCATAGAGAACACCAGTAACTACTCAAACCACACGACAATCCCTGATTACGGTTACGAAGTGGCGCCGTTACAAAATACTATCAACTATACCATAAAAAAAATCCTATAAAAGTGCTATCAGGAAGCAACGTGTGCCACAACGGATGCACTACAGCGACAGGGTAGGGTTAGAGCAATGCCAAAGCCGTTGCCTGTATGCGACTCTAACTAATGACAGCAGCGCCCAACACTCCAACACCGTCTGATACACGAACCGGGCATACCACCATTGCATTCATTTGTGGTGCAAGCGCGTTGACCACCACTTGTCGCGCAACCAAAACAAAATAACAACGGAAAGCATTGAGTTCAGTGCAAGTCGTGAGTGTTTGTGTGTGTAAATAACACTTAACTGACATACGAATATACACATAAGTAGTGACAGCTAGGCTGACGTAGTGCACATCGAGCAGATACAGGTGTTCCCATTAACGCTTTGCAACCTTTGGGTAATATAAGTTTAATCGGCCATCTAATGTAATACTAGCATACATCTATTGCAATACACACATACATCCACATTCTATGCAAAACAACAATACGTATGACCTATTAATGCAAAAAACAAAACCAAAAAAAACCAGCCTATTAATCAATGCATCTGTGTACGCTGTAAATTAGAAACTACATATAGCATAATTTGATGACTAAAACAGAAAGTTATAGGCAACAACAACAATAATAGTAGCTAAATATTAAATCCTTAGAAAACAAAGTCCAACGCAAAAATACACAAGCAACAGAGCCAAAACTCACTACACATCAACCCACTAGCTAATACAGCAGCCAACAGCTAGCCGCCAACTCAACCGTCGACGTCGCCGGCGAGTAATACAATCAGAGCGCCAACAACAAGAGGGGCGGACATCAACTAGGTAACTAGGCAAGTCAATAGAACTCGACAGCCTATCAAACTTAGCTAGCAAACAACCGACGGGCTGAGGGAACGACACAATCATTCAGCTCCAAACCCGGTGACGTACTCTTATGAAAATGAATGCCAGTCTCATTTACGAAATCCTCATGTATTTGAATTCGTTTTACTTTGGTATGTACGCCACATTTGAGATTGGTGTCGGTGTCCTCAAGGCAATCGGATTGAATTATACTTCGAATGAGTTGACGCGTGAGGGGTGCATACTACTCGCATTGTGCATCGTCGAAACAATACGAATTGTATTAGGTCGGAAGAGCAGTTTAAGCGATCGTGGTATGTAAATGTTTTCCACTTGTTTTTTATGTCCATTCAAATATTTCTTTCCCATTATATGAATGGTTGTGTGCGGTGGGTGAGGATTTGTATGCGTACGTGTGTATGTGTGTCTGTTTAATGCTGTTTATATACATACATATACGTTTTAACGAAGCTATTGGCATGCCTACGTGCCCTGCTAGGAACAATTTAGCAACTGCAACCTACTTATGAGCAAATATAGGGTGCCCCTTTAAGCCCACATATTTTTGGGGCTTTTAAATAAACGCAATGCGTCTACTCGTATATGTACTACTACACTAAATACATACACTAAACTGGGGAGGGTGCAAAGGACTGCGTGTATTAGCATCACCGGATCATGTAGAACTTGCCTCAGTGCTGCTCTGAATGTCGTTTTGCACTAACTTCCCATTGACTTTTACGTTATTTTCATCGCTGCTCGAAGTGAAATCAGGTTAAAGGAGGTTGGCCTCTGGAGGTCTCTCAAGGGAGATGCCATTTAATTTCCAAACTCGCAGCTGTGTTTACCGATCATTGGACGATCGGCACACACGCAGAAAAGCAAGGTTTACCATTTAATCGCCACAGCTTCTGCAATGGCATTTTCAGAGACGTTGATTTATAAGCACTTTCTCTGTATATGCCCGTGTTTGGTAGGTAGACGATTAAGGTCACTAGGTGCTCCTTTCTTTGACAGCCTGGATCAGTGTGCCAACCTATATCCCATCAATCTTCTTCATTGCTTCAACAGCTTCGGCTGGCTTGGGGTGTGCCAGAATGGTACTTCAACCAAAAAACACAATAATCGATAAAAGACCGCCTTGTCACGTTGATGAAACTATCTTTGATGTTACTTTGTCATAGTGCCAATTGTCATAATGCAATTTCAGGAATGTTGCACTCGGCCGCACAATAACAACAGATTGCGGAGCCGAGGCAGATGCTAATAATAGGTTGAGTAAAGTCAGAGCAGGCAATGACAAACCTCGGAGGGAATTTCTGCTATGAAAAAGACCCTAATAAAAATATCAACCGTTCGAAGTCGGCTTAAAACTGTCAGTCTCTCTATTTGGGGAACAACATGAAGACGCACACTACAAATAGGAGGAGGAGCTCGGCGAAACACTTAAGAAGTCTATGCGCCAATTATTTATTGTTATTTTTAAGTCAGAGCAGCGTTCGGACGACTAAATCCTATATGGTTAAGCTTAAAAAACACCAGAAAAACAAAGCTACACTTATTCAACGCACGCGTAAAATCCTTCTCAGTGTATGCCAGTGAAACTTGCCTTATGGCGAATAAGTTAACAAACTGCAAGTACCAAATTCACGAACAACAACCTAAAAATCATATGCAAAATACGAAATATAGAACTCTGTAACTTAACCAACGAAGAGCCCACAAATACACAAATCAAGAGAAGAAAATGGAGATAGATAGGACCCACACGAAGAAAGCCACCTGACATCATAACAAGAGTGGCGCTAGAATGGAACCCGGAAGGAAGCAGAAATCGCGGTCGCCCAAAAAAACACTTGGATCAACACTCCGCGGACTTACAGCAGTCAAGTTGCTAAGCTCAAGGTCCAAAGAACAGCTTTTGTGTACATCTCTGGTGCTTTAAGGACTTGCCCAAACAAAGCGCTGGAAGTAGTAATCAACTTGCCCTGTACTAAATCTCGTAGGGAAACACGTAGCCGCCGCCTCGGCGCTATGGAAAGACCGGTGGTTTGGCCACGCTTTGCACACTCTGAATAGCCACACACAAGAAATAGACAATTCTATTCCAAGACTCACCATCCACAGGCTCTTCAAGACGAGCATACCGGCAAGAAGAGGGTGGCAGACACCAAGGCCATGGGGAAGGGGGTATTCAATTTCTATACAAATGGTTCCAAGCTAGACAAAAAGGTTGGCTATGGAGTATTTTCAAAGTAGACTATTGGAGAGTTTATCAGACAGAAGTTCTAGCTATAAAAGAAGTGTCTATGCTTCTCAATACGCATGCCCTAACAAATTGCCATTAATTTAATCAGTGCGGCAATACTAAATGGTTTCTACTATTTGGTCCTATTATATGGTAATATTATTTTATGATATGATAGAAGAAGTGAGGAGCAAATTCTGTGATTTGGGTGGAGTTGGACTACGAAGGAAATACAGAATTACTTTTTTTTCTGAAAATAATTAACAAAGACAAGAAAAACGGAAACTATTCATAATAAATATTCAAAAATTCCTTTAGATGATCTTTTAAAAATGAAAAATATATGTCAACAAATTTAGAGATTTTATTAAACTGAATTAAGCCTCTACGTGATTTAGGACGCCATAGACATAACGCAGCTTATAAAAATCCAGCGGCTACGCTGGCTTGGTCATGTCGTCCGAATGGATTCAAACGCTCCGGCTCTGAAAGTTTTGGATGCGGTACCAGCTGATGAGAGCAGAGGAAGGCCTCCTCTGCGTTGGAAAGATCAGGTGGATAAGGACTTGGCTTCACTTGTTGTGTCCAACTGGCGCCGTTTAGAAAGAGAAAGAAACGTCCAAAAAAATTCGTCCAAAATCGCGTAAGCGGTTATCGCGCCAATTAAGGAGCAGAAGAGTAAAAACATTTCCAGCATAAAGAAATTTTGAGAGACCAACATAGAAGAACTCCGAAGTACGAAGAGCTCTGGCCGGAATATTGAAGAAAATCCGCTCACGGACAGTCAACAGTACCACGGATCAAATCAAAAATGAAAGACAAAGATATGATTATTCGCCAGTTCTGTAGTAACATTCCCGATTTTCTGAACAAATTTTTTCTAATATTTTTATCTTTTACACTCATGTGACGTGTAAATTGAAATAAACAATTAAAATTGAGTAAATAAATATTTTTATCAATTTTCTTTTTACCGCTTGCAATCATAACTTTCGGTGAATCTGCATCCATTTTTGATTTTGTGTTATATGACCAATTAATGGAAAATACTTCCAAATATTTCAATAAAAATTAGTTTCATTTATTAAAAAAATTAAACCCGGTACCAAAATGGTGCAAACGTTCATTGAGGAATTATGCAAATATACAACAGCAATCAATTTCCTACAGGGCATACTCTTTACTAAATGTATGTGTATGCGTAATTGCGAATATGTGTATTAAATCCCTTCAGTTAAGCGCGATGTATGTCAACTAATATAAAAATAATGCGTTTAACTAATATTGAATTGTTTTAGGAAAATTTCTTGTTCAACCAACTATGACTCACTTTTAAAGCAAAAATATTTGCTGGCTGGTTTCCTTCAAATCCAATACTCAGTCACAGTTGCAGGGACATTTGCTATGCGAAAAGTATCTACGCAACTGGTGTTAATATGAAAGCAGCTTTAGGGGGTAATTTCGGCGTAATCGATTTGCAAGAGTTGACGAAAGTCTGAATAGTTTTTTGATTAAGTGGTCCGCACACAAGTGGGTGTCTGTCTTTGAGAAGTGAATAGTTGCATACTTATGTATGCATATAAAATCTTGTTTGAAAAACGAATAGAAATTCAATTCTATTTCACTTCAATGTCAAATAGTCTTGATCAAATGCCAGACGATGGGCACGACGATCGTACATGAAATTCACGATATGGATTTAGATTTATTGGAGGTTTGCACTTCGATCTGATGGTATTTTATGCTCTCTACTCATCACAGTACCTCATCCAGACCTTTATTAGACTCATGATCGAATTGGACTGAACGTATGTGCTTTTCTTCTGGCTGCAAATGGCCGAGATATCGCACCTTCCCAGAAAGTACATTGAAGTCTCCTGGGATTGCTCACAGAAACGACAAGAGTCAGCGGACCATATTCCGATCATGTGCAGAAGACTGCGCAGTCTGCAATGGCCTGTGAGAATGCTCCAGTTTATCATTGGGGAGGGTTATGAGCTTTTTAAACCTCTTTTGGTTGAGCCTGCTACCCAGAGATGATATGACTACCAATGTTATTCAATTTGAGAAGAAGTTCAAGAGCGAACTGGACGACAAATTACACCTGCTCTTCAAGAGTGTACCTTATACTGGTACACAGATGGCTCGAAGACACCTGAAGGCAAAGGCGCTGGCTTATTTGGATCCAAAACAAAGCGATCTGTGCCGATAGGTTGTTTTCCCAGTATCTTCTAGCCGAAAGCATATGCTATCTGCCCATATGCAGAGATTATCTTAGATAGACACCTCCGAAATGAGCGAATCGCGATTCTGAGCGACTGTCAAGACACCACTCAAGGAGTTGCCATCCTTTCAGGTTATGTCCTCATTAGTGCTTCAGTGCATGAGAAACTGCAGTTACTAAGAATGCACAGGTACCTCTGGGAATGAAGTAGCGGGTGTATTGGCCAGAAAGGCTGTTATCTCGTTATTAATAGGACCCGAGCCATTCCCTGTCATGGGACATCACACCATCAAGAAGGAGCTTAGAAGTAAAAAGCTAAATATATGAGATATAAGCTGGCACCAAATTAAGAGGCTACGCTATGCGAAGTCCTTACTATAATCAGAAGAGGTTCAGGCAACCCTCCCTAAGGGCAAACTGAGAGTGCTAACATGAATTCTCACAAGTCACTACAAATCGTGTAGCCATAGCATATGGTACTATGGCTAGAAGAATAATTTGATATCTCGGCTAGATGCGGTTGAAGAAAAGGCAAAGGAATATTTTGCGAGAAGTTTCTTATCTCGTGCAACCGGACCACTACAATGTGTTTGAATATGTCGTCAATATGACATTAAATCATCGGCATACGCCCATAATTGTACGCTCTTATAAAAAATTGTGCCTGGTCGATTAAGTTCTGCTGCTGGCACGACCTTTTCTAGCATCAGCAAGTCATACGCAGAGAGTCACCCTGCCAGAAACCTCGTTTGGTATCAAATGGTGCGGAGAGGTCCTTCCCAATTATGACGGTGCTGTTGGCATTGAGCAATGTCATTATGCATAGCGGTATTAGTTTTGCGAGGATATCAACTTCAAACATCGTGCCCCAATTTCAGGGTCATTTACTGGTGTGGAATGATTCCAACTTTGGATGGGATATCTACACTCATATAGTAAAACCGATCAAATCTTTATGCATTCACAGTTAAATTTTGTTTTTTTTTTTGTAATATTATGTTTGCAATTTTTTGCGTGAATGTTTTTAGAATACGTGGAAACAAAAGTTAAACTTCATATCGGAGCGAAATATATATATGTAGTAAAATTTCGCGAGAAATAATTTTGTAGAACATTTTAAACCTCTCTCACAAAAGTGTAATTTAGACCTCTTCTTAGGAAAGTCTAAATAAAATAACATTGAGAGGGTCGCTAGAGGGTTAAAATGTTCTAGAAAGTTTTTCACCGGAAAATTTCATTAGGGGTATTTATAGACAAAATTTGTATGCAAAAAACGTAAAGTCCACAAAGAAATAAAAAATTAAATACGTCCCCATGAAATAGGTATGCAAGCACTTTTTAATGCTTTCTTTTATATTATTTTTTGTTCAAAAGTTTAACTCTAGCTAAAGGGTGATTTTTTAGCTATTATCTTTTGAAACAGTGGGTTTAAACAGCTGACGCACGTTTCGTGTTTTGTTTCACTGTTAAACATCTTCGGTTTGGTCTATAATTTAACCGTGAATCGTCTTACAAACGAACAACGCTTGCAAATCATTGGATTTTATTATAAAAATGCGTGTTCTGTTAAGAAAGTTTATCGCGCGCTTCTTCCATTTTATGGTCAGTTTAATCGACCCACTGAAGCGGCTATTCGAGCTATTGTGACTAAATTTAGAACTAAATTTACATTATTGGACATCAAACCACCAACACGCTTACGTAGAGTGCGAACTGAAGAAAATATCGCAGCTGTATCGGCCAATGTTAAAGATGACCATCAATTATCGATTCGTCGCCGTTCGCAGCAATTGGGCCTCTGTTACTCAACAACGTGGACAAATTTGCGAAAGGATTTAGATGTGAAGCCTTTCAAAATACAGCTGGTGCAAGAATTGAAGCCGAATGACCTACCGCAAAGCAGAATTCTTGGTGAATGGGCTCATGGAAAGTTGGCCGAAGATCCACTTTTTTATCGAAAAATTGTGGTCAGCGACGAAGCTCATTTTTGGATCAATGGGTACGTAAATAAGCAGAATTGTCGATTTTGGAGTGAAGATCAGCCAGAAGAATTGCAAGAGCTACCAATACATCGAGAAAAGGTCACAGTTCGGTGTGGTTTATGGGCTGGAGGTATCATTGGACCGTACTTCTTCAAAGATGCTGCGAATCGTAACCTAACTGTGAATGGTGAGCGCTACCGAGAAATGATATCCAACTTTTTTTTGCCCAAAATGCAAGAGCTTGACTTGCATGACATGTGGTTTCAGCAAGACGGTGCACATGCCACACAGCACGCGTAACAATGGACTTGTTGAGAGGCGAGTTCGGTGAACATTTTTTTTCACGTTCGGGAGCTGTCAATTGGCCACCCAGATCGTGCGATATAACGCCTTCAGATTATTTTTTGTGGGGCTATGTGAAAGCTCATGTTTCTTCAGATAAGCCTGCTTCAATTAACGCATTGGAAGACAACATTAAAGCATTTATATGTGAGATACCGGCCGAAACATTGGAGAGAGTATACCAAAATTGGACTAAGCGGATGGACCATTTGAAGCGCAGTCGTGGTCAATATTTGCATGAAATAATCTTCAAACATTAAATTATATGGACTTTTCTATCGATTTTAATAAAAATTGTATGCATTTTTCTGAATTTTGCGTGTGTTTTTTTGAAAAACTTTCCTATAGCTCTTAAAAAATCACCCTTTAATTGTTTGCTTTTGCACCCTGTGTTGTGTGTTTGGCTGAGCTCCACGTATAATTTTTGTTGTTCCACAAATGGAGGGATTTACAGTTTAATGGCATCTCCATTCGTCAAATAACCGTTTCTATCATTTGTTGATTCATATCCACAATGGCTATTGTACCCGAACACGCACAAATATATTCGACTGCGCGGGCGCCAAAAATGTTACGCAAATTTAAAAATAACTCTTTACCTCTACTTTTGGGAAGTAAGAAATTTAAATTAAATGTAAATAAAGTTATTACATTTTTTTGCATGAACATCGGTAAAGGTCTTGGGTGATTGACATGATCACGAACTAATTTATTAAGTCATCTGTTTACTATTTCTAACATTATGTGAATACAAGGTGGCGCAAAATTTATTATCCGCCCGGAAGATTTATAATTTTTACAAATGGCGACCTAACATACGTCAATCATATTTAAGATTTGTGTAGTTAACAGCTGCGGTTTACTCGTACAAACAGACAAGCAGTGGAGCGCGTAAAGGTCAAATAAAGATTTCCATCACTCAAAAGTTTTTTATTATTTATGTATTTATTTATTTATTGAATTAAATTTATAATAAATTATAAAATTTAATAGTTAGGTTTCAGCGCTAGCTACCAGGGCTATTGGCTGTGTCGATAATGTAAAAATAGGAGATTATATCTTAACGTTGATGGCACGAATGTATGTAATTATAAATGGTATTGATGTTTTGAGTTGTGGCAGTTTTCAGTAGGTTGTTTGGGTTGTGATGGTTTAAGAAGGATGATTTAAATCTGTGGAGTACCGTTATTTTAATTAGTAAAAAAGTTAGTAAAAAAAAATGGATGATTAATTTTGCGCCACCTTCTATATATGCGCCATTTAGCAGTTATATATATGCCCTCGTGCACTTATAACTTTCCAAAAAAATTAATTTATGTCTTTTTGTTCTCCTCCCACAGGTTGGCAAGCAACAGCATCCGTAATATTAACACTGCCCAGTCTTGCTCTTGTTATCTACTTATGTTGTTTTCAAACCTACGTTCTCAAACTCGAAATTATTCTGAGTGCCTTAATGATAGCCCTCCAAGGTGCTGAACTAGTGTATGCCGGTGTCTTCATTTGCACCATGTTTGGTGACGTTACGTATACCTAGCAGTCGATAAGAATTTATGTAAAACTGATACAGTTCAATTTGAATGAATTTCACGTCTGATGTTACTCAATGAACTCATAATCATGTTGATGCCAAAGGTGCCAATGATCTTAATCTCGCTACCGATGACACTGAAACGGAAGTCAACACGAAAACGTAAACGAAGACGTACTCGTACTCGTACACCAAAACCGATAACGATAACGATAATGATAAGGAATGTGAAATTTAAGGCAACTATTAGAGGAAAATCCACACGAAATCTAGCAAGATGACATTGATTCTAATAGAAACAACAAATATAGTAATGAACGTGTTAATGATTTCTTTTATACAAATACAACTATGTAGTCCAAAATATTATAACAGAAGGAGAAATGAGCGAAGCCGACGTACCAACCGAACCGTAGGACAGCGTTTCTAGATGAAAAAGGGGAACGGAGGATGACAAACCGATGACGGCAATACATAGTACTTATAGCGGTAGATGCATATACTTATATATACATACATGAGTAGAACGCAAATAGCCACCCAAAACCTATCCAATGTGCGAAGGACAAAATTTAGCATAATTTTTTAAACTTTTAATTGGTGAATTCTAAGCGAAAAAAAAGAAAATAATAATAATAATAATAATATGTTGGCACAATAGATAGCTATAATACAAAGGACGAGATAATGAAGAATGTGCAGAATATTATTGTACATACATACAAACATCCGTCTGTGCTTCAAAGCAGAAACATTTCTAGATTTAAATTCTCCAACCAGGTGAGTATCCTTCTATGCATTTTTGCACACATTTATAAAAATATTACGTTTAGGCTGCATATTAAATGATATCTGATTTTCGCCATCGTTTTTACACTTTTATTGAATTTGTGCACTAGTCAATTGTTAGATTTGTGAAACTTGTGAAATCGATGCGTCTGATTGCCGAACGCGACATATCACGAATCCAAAAACACACAAACTAAATTCTATGGGTTGCATACGCTAGCTAGATTGGCGCTATCTTGTGCAGATTCTAAGATTCTCTATGCGCTGCTAAAATTGCCTCAGAGGTATTAAAAATAGCAACCACCGCCACAGCTAGCCGCAACTGTGCAAGAAAAAAACTAAAAAAAAAATAACAAAATTACAAAAACAAGAAAGAAATAAAACAAAAACGCTATACTCAACAAAATCAAAACAAATACTCGTAAGAAGGTAATGAACGCATGAGTGTGTAAGTGTAAGGTGCAATAATTATCTTAATTAGGTGCATAGGCAACAGATGCAATCGGCTGCAGCTGTGAATGGCGAAAAATTTGTGTAAACTAAATATTTTATGACTCCATTCGTGAAATGCAGCGTGGTTAGAACACACACACACACACACATGCATATCAATTCAAATGCAAACTTACATACAAACGTATTTATATGTATGTATATATATATGTATGTGTGTGTGTATAATAAAATGCACCAGTTTGAAAAAATCATAAACGCTATAGGATTAATCGCTACTAAAAATTCTATTTTTAATCGGCTTCCCAAAGGTTGTTATTAAAAAAAGATTTCTTGCTGTCGATAGATTTTACTAATTTGTTTAGATATTCTGTTACATTACACTTTCTTTATTCAAATACGATGTGCTTCTTCTTCTTGATTGGCGATCGCGTTGATCGTTTCTTTCTCGTACTAACTGACATCAAAACTAGGTGAATCCTAGTTCTACTGCGCTTAATCTTTTGAGCAGCAATATTCACAGATTTTTTCCCCCCGAATGCTCGCATTGCAATATACGATGAGATTACCACTTCATCGTATATTGCCATCATTCATGCTTCTCTGTCATAGAAGATCTGTTCGCGTACACGAGAGTACTCTAGTGCAGCAGAAAGTGTTTGATGAATCTTTTTTTTTGCACTGAACTGTTCTGAACTGTGTTTTTTGTGTCATCACTAACTTATATTTTGCTGCACTAAATCGCACTAACTTCGTGGTGAAAAGATTTATAGAGGCCAAGATAAGATCGTTAACCGGTCGCGGCAATTTTGGAGGAATCAGCTGATTAGCTGATGCCACATGGGTCATAAGGGCGTTTTTTTACGAATAAACTGAGGTAGTGGTAGTAATATACGAAAAGAAAAATCAATACGATCTCCTCTCATATTACTTCGTTGCCGTCCGAAGGAGGACTGTCTGAAAGTATGTGTGAATACGTGTGAAATGAGCGAACAGAATCCTGCTGCCGAGTATCTGTTGACGTGGCAGTCGAAGTTACTCTTACAACTTTGCTTCGGATGGTCAAACCTATTAACCTATCACCCTTGAGAATTCTGCGGCTGTGTCTTCGGTGACGTAGGAGCTGAAGTTACTCTCAGAATTTCGTTTTTCACCAAAGCTGAAGGTCAAACCTGGTTATCTATCATCCTTGGTCGAGTCCTATGTGACGTGGTAGAAGAAGTTGCTGTTGTCGTTAAGTATTTCTATTGAAATAATCTTAATTAGCGACTATTGTCGTTTTACTACCACTGTTCTCGTATGATGCCTTATTGTTGTTTTAGTCAGATCCATTTTGTGAGATCCAAGTATATGAGAAAATTTTTTATTTCTATGCAGAAGTTACTCTCACAATTTCGTTTTTCACCATAGTTGAAGACCAAACTTGGCAATCTATCATCCTTCAGCACCTAAGCAAATTGTAACGATAGGGGGACATTAGCACGATTGGGGCAACAAGAGCCTAAAAATGCATGCACTAAGTGTACTTATAGGAGTACCTCCCCTCGCTATCGTAGTAGAGAAGGAGGCTATCCTAGGAGCACTAATACATATTTCTGGCTAAGGGATCGGAAATTTTACAGGACACATGGAAATCGCAATGAAATTCATAAATAATCCTGTAGTGTAGTTTAGAAATCCTGCGATAAAAATTTTTGAAAGATTCAAAAGTATCTATTTTAGTTCGGGTGCTCTGGGAAACAGGTAATCTAAACATTAAACCTGACTCCGAAGTCTGAACATTGATGAGTTGAGGCCCTGCAACCTCACACAATAACATCTAAGCTCGTTGAGGAATGCTTCACTGTACTTAATTGTATTGCACCGTATTGCTGGGCTGGGTAGCAGGCATGAAGGTCATAACGACAATGAAAATTCCATGGACCAGAACACTTCTGCGGCCTTACCAAAGCTGACATAAAGGAAATAGTTAATTCATACGACTCTTAGTGACAAGTCCATGACAGAGGGGAGTAAAAAAATGTATCTTTCCTTTTAAAGGAACACTAATAAGCTCTTAAACCTGGTTAGAGAGGCCTTACGAAGTCTTACTGGATAGCATACGCGGCATTGTAGTCTTCATTGTCACTTAAGGAAGGTAGGATTAGTAAAATCAAGCGTCTTTCATTAGTGCAAGCTGGTTGATGAAAAAGTAGAATACATCCTCTGCAAATATGCAGGTCTCGCAAATGATGTGACTTTAGATCCAGTAGTTGGTTAATTGGTTTAAGTGGTGATTCATCCAGAATCCAACTAGCGTTTCCGCACCACTTTGTTGCCACATCCTCGCTACTTACTTGCTTAACGGTTATTTACAGCATGACTATATCCGGTCTGTGCAGTTTAAGAACCTTATCAGGCTGTTGACGTCTAAGTCAGACAGTTTTTCGAGACGCTCGAACAGTGGTTTGCCCAGGGTTGACAAACCCTTCCTTCCATAAACCAGGAGGAAATGGAAAATCGTTTCCTTTTGCTCCGGTTGTTTGCAACTGTGACAGTGTGTGTTGTGAGGGAGGCCCTTTTTGGCTGCTTTTCTCCGACAGACCAAAAGCCCGTTATGACTGCCGTGAGTCTCCAGGCGCCCCATCATGTTTATCAGTGTTGACGTTTGCTTGAGATTGTAGGTGAGCCATAAAATTTCGCTAATTTTGCAACCCACCAGTTTAGAGGATTTTGTAGCCAAATCCAGTGCTTGGAGCTTGCCAGCTTGGATATCCAAAAGAATAGCGATATTGCCCTTAAAGAGAAATCTGCGATTAGTGGCCTACAAACTTCCCCAATTGCCAGTACTTCCGCCTAGAAAACACTGCAGCCATTAGGAAGACGCACAGATTTTTCAATTTTAAGTCTATGGGAACATATACCTGCTCCAACACCACAATCCATTTTGTAGTCATCTGTATAGACTGTAGTGTCGAAGTTTTTTAGTGAGAATCGTTTACTCTTTGAGTCTATTGAAAATTAGCCTTGCCAAGAAGTTTTACATTTAAATGATCAGACAGTTAAGGTAAAATAAAAATTAAAACAACGGTTTAAAAGACTCACACAACAATAACAACGTTCATTGCAGCGATTTTGGGGTTCTTGGAGTGTTCGAAGAAAAATATCTCTTGTAGGTTTATTAAAGTTCATTGTATTGTGATCGTCTATTTTACCAATCAGTGGTTAGAGTAATAGGCTGTTTGTTTCTTCTCAGCATGTCGGGCATAAAACATCAAGAAACTATTTTCTAAAAGGTGACACCCTTCGACAAGTAATTGCAAGCCACCGAGTGCATTTTTGTTTTGAAAGAGCTGCTCATCAAAACCATCTATCCTACGGCAGCTGCAATTCACCAGAGTAATGCTTTCATTTCACCAGAGTAATGCTTTTATTCTTTCTACAAGTAAATATTAAATTATTAATAATGATTCTGGACGCTATTTTGCTAATCAGATATTACCAAACTCTTTAAGTATTTAATAAATGTGGTGACAGCGCAAAGATTTAACTGAAAAAACCAACGGTTGATGAGTTTTAGTGATATCTCGAAATTCAACAGACATTTTTTTACCTGTTATAAGTCAAATGGTGCTTTGACTACTTCCCTACTACAACCCTAACCGATATAATAAATGGAAGTCTATTAAGTAGAATTTTAAAAAATATTCCTTTTTTAAGATTTTAGGTTTCATCATCATCATAAGTTTCTAGAGTTCCAGTGTGGAATATAAGGCCACAACGAGTTGCTTCCATTCGGATCTTTTTTGCGCCAAGCCTTTAACTTCATTCGAGCTAAGCTGCATGGCGCGGATATCTGACTCCAGCAATCGTTTCCAGGCATTCGCGGGTCTTCCACATCTGCGGCTTCCTTGGGAGTTCCTGTCAATGGCGGTCATGGTCAATCCCGCCCCATTTTCTCTTTCGTATCTCTAATAGCAATGGTTTTTGCTGGGTTCTGGCTCATAAGTCAGCATTCGAGATAATATTTCGCCAGAATATTTTGAGAATTTTTCGAAGGCATCTGTTTACAAAAACTTGTAATAAGCTTCTTGCCAGCTGACGTCGCATTCCACGTTTCACAACCACAAAAAACAAATCGACTTTACATTGGAGTTAAAAATTTGCACTTTTGTGCGCCGTGATATGTTTGATGCGTTAAGTTCATGTCTGACATAATTTATTAGAGCTAGAATTCTGCTTGGAATAATGAAATTTAGGGTATCCCTAGGCCCGGTAGATTACTCACAGCTAATCGTAACTTTGAGACGAATTCACGTGTCTGTAGGGTGAATGAACGCCCTTGATGACGTTCCTTACAGAACTGTGCCAAAAAGTCACATTCACATGCATACGTACATACATGCAAACATGCAAGGGTATTCATGTAATGTCTGTCGCTTAAGTATCGCTCGCATACTTATTGTGAATTGTTATAGAGCGACATCACTTTCATCGGCCGACCGATACTAATATAATACATAGTCAAAGGTACCAATTGAATGTGCAACATTCGGTGCAACGCCAACATGCCGTGGTCAGTCTATAAATACGCGCCGAGACAAAAAGTACACACGGCTATGAGGCTTGTAAGCGACGCATTTTGAATACCCAGAAGCAAAAGTTTTGAATTATTTGTCACACATGCCAAGACATGTTGGTTAGCTGCCGTGCTATTTTTGTAAACAAACCAAATAATTAAAATAATAATGAAGTGCAAAAAAATTTTATTTCGTTAAGTGTATACGGAAAATTTAAAAATTTTGTTTTGTATTTTTTTTTTGTGAAGCATGGAGAAAGACAAGACACACGCAAATCGACGAACTGGAATTGTTTAGTGTTCTCAAGGAGCTAGCGAGTTAGCTCGCAATACGTAGCGTTGTAGCAGAATGCCACCGCCAAAGAAGCCACCGATTCATGTGCCGAAGAAAGCCAATCCCAGTCTCGGCTATGAAGTGCTTATCTATTTGAATTCCTTTTATTTTGGAATGTTCGCTTGCTGCGAACTGAGTATGGGTCTGCTGAAGGCCATCAATCTATCATACCCGAGCAACGTTCTGGCGCGAGATTCGGGTATTTTGATCGGTTTTTGCATTTTAGAGACCATTCGCATCATACTCGGACGCAAGGGTTCACTAGCCGAAAAAAGTATGAAAATTGTTTAACATTTAACTAAAATACGATATGTGTATACAAATATAGATACAAGGTGGCGCAAAGTTAATCAGCAACAATTTTGTTTTTAAGTAAGTTTTTCACTAAATTGAACACAAAAAAATGATTTTGAGTGACGGAAATCTTTATTTTGACTTTTACGCGCTCATTGCTTTTTGTACACTGCAGCTGTCAAGTTCGAAAGTGACAAATATGATTGAGTTTCAACGTTATTTGCAAAAATTATAAAAATATAAAAGTATAAATTATAAAAATATAAAATTATAATTTGAAATGATAAAATTATATTTTATGAATCTGCCGATAGGATGACTAATTTTGCGCCACCTTGTTTAGCACCGCCCGATAAAAACTAGTTTCTGGTTGCATACTTGCGAAAGATCTACATAAGATTTTAATAAAATACTCCTGCGTACGTAGTTTCTCTAAATCAATTCGTAATTTCAATTAAAATGCATCAGAAAGTTGTTCATACCACCACCTATTTTTCATATAGAAATGAAGACAAAACTTCCAAAAAAATTTAAACATTCAATCTATAGTAAAAAAAGCTATTTATACAGTACAGACCATGAACTACTTTCAATAATACAGAATTAAGAATTTGTAGGTCTCGCAACCGAAAATCGAAGTTTTCATGCTTTGTAATACGTGTCGTATGAGTAACTTTCAAGTGCATGCAGCTTAAATGAAATTTCGAATTGATCTGGGAAACCTGAGAAGTCTCTGTTAGGTGAAAAATTGTGTTGTACGATGTAATAAATAGTGTGCATGTATTGTGAATAACTGATCTGATCAGTAGTTGTTTAATGTAATATAAGACTGGCGAACACATTCTTCAAAGATTATAGGCTCTTTCGCCAATTTGTGATCCACGCCTCCTCTGAATGGCAGATGGTTTTTATGAAAAGCTTTGCCTTCATTTGATAGACTTGAATAGAGTGTTTTTCAAATAAACCTTTAATCATCACGATGCATTGATGCGCCCATAGAATAGTCTTAAAGTTTCTTATCTTAAAAAAAAAATCAACTAATTTGCAGTGTGGCACTGCCTGACAAACAAACACAGCAAGCCAAGGTGGCCTTAATTTTTAATTTTCTTAATAAGAACAAGTGGGCAGTTGGTTAGTTTTCAAATGAACTACCCTAGATAATTTTTTCATTCAAACCTACGAACTAAGTATTTTAAACTGCATAGAGAGTGATTGCATGTTCACCTGCTGGATGCTGAAAGTGTGGAAACTCAACATGCAGAAATCTACTTACTAATAAATCTGAGTGATGTATTCGTCTCTTAACACATCCTTTCAAAAGCCGCCCTGAAACATTAAAATTATGTTTAATTAAATTTTTATTTTAACCGATTTTTGCTCCGTTAATGACAATATACATTTTTTGGTAGACAAGTTGTTTTTACTAAATTTTCTAATTTATTCCCATATGCAAGATTCTTCTTTAATCTTCATCCTTAGTACCGATTAGTCATCAATTTGTATCGGTCCCATTTTTTGCTTTGGATAAGCTGTACCAGGTAATGATAAAGACGCAACACTGACTTGACTCACATGGCTCATTAGTCTCAGCACTGAAAAGACAGAGTTAAAAGCTCTAATACGAAAACACTTACCATTACAAATAGACATGAAAATGCGGTCTGAAACCATAAAGGCGAAAACTGTTTTAAAATACTTGGGGGTCAGAATTGACAATAAACTGACAAACTGGGCGCAAATTAAATATTCAGCGGAGAAATCAACCAAAATAACGGCCATACTATCGAGGTTGATGCCGAACATTGACGGACCAATAGCCAGCAAAAAGAAGCTACTTATGCCAACTACGAAATCGGTGTTGGTATACGGGAGCGAAATTTTGGGCTGAAGCCCTCAAAACAACACAAAGCCAACGAAATTTCAATAACCGAATAACATCGGCATACCGCACAATATCAGAAGCAGCAGCATTAGTTATAAGCGGATCGATCCCGAGTGGCCTTCTAGCGTTAGAACGCAAACTGCTTTGAATTTAAGAGAAAGAAGCCGCGAGAACAAGCGTTTAAGAGGACAGCATGAAATCAGAGCACAAACAATTCAAAAGTGGCAAGACTGATGGCGCATATAGAATAATCGCCGACATTCAACAACTGTAAGACCAGCAGAAAATTAAACTTTTATACCATGCGGTTTCTCACTTCTGGCCAAAGTGGATTCTCCCGATTAATTTATTAGATTATTCAAGCCACACATTTTTTGAATGCAAAATATGGCAAGAACGGGAACGGCGTCAAGTCGTAGTAGAAAATGTAACGGCCGAAAATATAGTCCCAAAAATAAAATGCAAAAAAAAATTGGGTGAAGAAGATAGTTTTCTATTTAGAAATCGTGCTATGCCCAAGATGCGCGACACAGGTATTACGTGGGCACTAAGTAGGGGAATAGGCGACTGCTCCCCAAAGTTATGCCACAACAATTCAGGGCTGGATCGAAATCCATGATAAGGTTTGCTTTTTAGTGAGTGCGAGTCCCACACACAACTGGTGCAATGGCACCTTTTAAATGCATAACGCATTTTTTAAACTCCTCAATGACAAAAAAAATGGTTTGCTAAGGAAATAAGTACATATATACAGATAACCCTTCAATTTGTTCTATGACCAAATAGTCACCAACATTTGTGTCTATAATTATGAAAGTGGTCTAAGTCATATATTTTTTGTTTCGAGATATTTAATGAATTGCGTTTGAACGAGTTAAAAAATATTTTTATATTATACGCCATTTAAATTTATAATTTTCTTAGTCTTGATTAATGGAAATTTACTATCAATTACTCTAATTGACTTAGACCATTTTCAAAATTTATTGAATACCCTATAAATGACTTAATGCAACAAAGAACTATGAGTTTTATTTGACACAAAAACTTTAATGAAATAGTTCAGGAACAGTTTATTAATTATTTTTAAAAAGTAATTCATTTTTATCATTTTTTCTATGGTAGTAAACACACAATTTATGTTTTTCTTCCGCTTCTGGGCTATACACCCATCTATAATGGAAGTAATTTAATATTTTCGTATATTTTTGATTTTCCTTTTTTAGGTGAAAGATCCAAAACGTGGAATTTAGTAGATGATTCTTTTGTAGAAAATTTTATAAGGTCCATTTTTCAAGAAAACCAAGTGACAGATCGCTCGCGGTATATTTTACTCTTTTTGTTATTGATTCTTCCAACGACTTCGACGAAATAAAATCCGGCTGCGATATTTATATTACCGAAAATGGCTTTTTCCTTTTACATTTTTCCACGTTTTGTACAATTGACTTTCAAGTTATGTTTGTATGTAATTTCTTTAAATTTTTGACTTAGACCACTTTCATAATTATGGGCACATTTCTATTTAATATCTCTCTTATTAAATTTGCATAGGAAAAAATGCACTTTAGAAATACAGAAGTACAGCCTAGTCATCGGAATACTGACGTACATATACTCCTATTGTATCTCTTCCAGGCCGCATATTTTGTATTCAGTGTAATTTTTTGTGTGATTTCTACTTGAATGTACCTGTACACTCATATTTGACAGTTGTCATATAGAGTAAATATAAGAACATTGAGATTTAGTCATATAGAGGCTGAGTTGAAGTCAAGCAATATTGCATCCTTAAGGTACTATATGGTGAAAAGATTTTTAGAGATGTACTCTTTGTCAGACCGTTATTCGGCTTTGAGCGAATTTACAACGTGTTTACAAAAAAACTGAGATTGTGTTGGTGATATATGGAAAAATCCAACCAATGACACTTCGTTGCCGTCTCAACAACAACTGACTCTGCGAGTGCATGAATACATATGAAATGATTCTGCAATTGTGTTAGTGATATACGGAAAAAATCAGCACAATCTCCACTCGTGCTGCTTTGTTGCCATTGGAACAAAGACTAATTGGGCGCAAGGCGAATTGAGCACTATAGGTATGTCTATCGACATAGTTTAGAATGGATTTACAGGACTCGACTACCCTTGAAGTGGTTAGGGGGCTGTCTAGGGCCATGAATGCAGCTTGGCTGTCGCTGCATCTGTTTTCCACAACAAAGTTCATCACTTCTTGAACACCATACACGTCTGTTTGAAACACAGTTGAATGCATTCCAAGAGCAAAGTGCAGTTTTGTCCCGCTGGATTTCACGTAGACCCAGGAGCCGGAGCCGCGCTCGGTCCTGGAGCCGTCCGTAAAAATGCGAAAACAGTGTTTGCCGAGCTCATTTTCTGAGTTTGACCACAGTTGAGCATTTGGCAGCACCACACTGTATCTCTTGTCAAGCACGACTCTGGAAGGCATGGAGTCAAGGAGCATTGCGAGGATCGTTGGATCAAAGTCTATGCCTACTCTGTTGTCCAATGCCGGGCAGAGGCCGTACCGATTCGCATTGTGTTTCAGTCTGCAGATGACCTTCAAGGCCTCTCCTTGGCTGAAAACATCAAGTGGTGGTAGACCAATCAGAGCATGTAATGCCGGGCCTGAAGTAGTCGGAAAAGCTCCGGTGCAACAGATGGCCACAGTACGTTGTAGTCTCGATAAGGTCTCCTCCTGACTCCCACGAGAGAGAGTCTACTCATCCAGACCACTGATTCATAGGTGATAATAGGCCTTATCATAGCCGTGCAGATCCATAGGACCTTGCTAGGAGAAAGAACACACGATTTCCCAAAAAAACTCTTGCACTGCCAGAAGGCTTTGTATGTCTTTGCTGCACTTTGTTGTTGTTGTTACTTTGAATGTCTTTGTTGCAACGTGTGATTTCCAGAGGTGTTTACTATCGAGGATTACTCCAAGATATTTAATTTCTTTGGATAGCTGGATTGTAACTAATACTTCATAATAAAGTATATTTCAAACCATAAAATTGTGTTTTTCTTATCGAACCGCAAAACTGGTTGAACAACCTAGTAACTCGTAGCAGCGACGGACTTTGCATATCATATTCCAAAAATCTGCTTCTTCTTCTTAGAGTCACAGTCCCAGCTTCTTTTTCTTTCTCCAATTAGGCGAAGATCTAGTGCCTTTCTCGTTGATCGCTCCCTTGGCATTCTAGCCACATGTCTCAGTCATCTAAGTCATTGAGACTTAATAAATCTTATTATAGTTTCTTTCTTAACCATGTCTTACAGTTCCGCATTGCGCCTAATGCGATAAGTGCCATCTGCCAGTCTAAGCGGACCATAGATCTTTCGTAGCACTCTTCTTTCAAAACACATTAGCTGTTTTGTCTCGTTAGCTTTCAACGTCCACAGTTCACTGCCATATGTAAGCACAGGTCGTATCAGTGCTGTATACATTCTTAATTTTTGCTCACACGATAATATTTTAGGTCTGAGCAATTTTTTATTTCGTCATTGATTGTTACCGACATGTCTTGTTTGGCTGATAATGTAATGCCCAAGTAGGTGAACTCATGTACACATTGGAATATGTATACCCCACACTCCAAATCATTGGATACAATGTTTGATCTTGATCGGACCATATATTTAGTTTCTTCTGCATTGATTATCAGTTCAGCGAGATGCATTCTTTTCTCCAGCTTTTTGAACGCAGCCTACAGCTCATTTCTAGTGTTTGCCATTATTAGTATGATATATCATCGGCATAGGCACACATTTGGAATGGCTTGTTGTAGATGCTTCTATTCGGGTTTATTTCGCTTAGTATTGCATGTAGCACCAGGTTAAATATCAACGTTGAGAGGACATCTCCTTGTTTAACTCCTGAGGCAATAGAGAACGGTTCCGTACATTCTTCTTGCACTACTATAACTTTTGCTGTCGTATTTGTAAGGGTCATAATAACAAGTTCAAGAAGCTTTGTTGGTATGCCTATAGACTGCAACAAGTATTTTATTTTACTTCGGTCTATGCTATCAAATGCCTGCCGAAAATCGGTAAATAGACAGTGATTGTCACTGGCGTATTTATATAGTGTTTCAAAAGGTTTGCATGACTATGAAGCCCTGTTTGATCGTCGACCAGCTGGCTAGACAGGGAACTTTGGAGATGGTTTCGTCGCGAAATGATAGAATTGGGGTTACCCTTAAGAACCTGTGGTCTGCTCCTGGAAAGATGGGCTTCGAGTCAACTCAGCGAGAGCTGGGCTAGTGCACAAACGTGCAAGGTCGCGAGATCCTTCTGGCCACGGGTAGATCGGGGACACTCAAGGGAACTCCTAAGGCTAACAAAGCCCCAGCTCTCGAATTTGGTGGGTATCCTTACCCGACATTGTCCGTTAGGTGTTCATGCCGTGAGACTTGGGATTGCCTCAAGTCCGTTCTGCAAAAGCTGTCTGGAGGACGAGGTGGAATTATCTCAACACCTTCTTCTCAGCTGCCCTGCTCTCGTCTGGCAAAGATTTAGACATCTGGGCTCTCATTTTTTCGCTACGCCTGCGGATATAGCGGGTGTAAATAGCATAAATTTGATGAAGTTCATCAGTAGCTTGTTGCGGCTAACTACGAACGCAAATCAGCCACCGTCGGCGTCGTCGTAAAATGCATGGTCATCACCGTCTCTAATCCCAAAGCTCCTTCTTCCTTCCCTTCTCCTTTCTACTCTCCCATGATTGGCATCACAACGGACGAATTTTCAATATTTGTTCAAGTGTGCCCTAAGCTAGGGCAGCCATTTAACCTAACCTAACCTAACCTGCTTGGTAATCATATATTAAAAAAAAATGCCATAAAATTATCTACCAGATTATAATAAAAGTAATTGCAACCATCGGCCGCCGTAGCCGAAAGGGTTGGTGCGTGACTACCATTCGGAATTCACAGAGAGAACGTTGGTTCGAATCTCGGTGAAACACCAAAATTAAGAAACACATTTTTCTAATAGCGGTCGCCCCTCGGCAGGCAATGGCTCCGAGTGTATTTCTGCCATGAAAAAGCTCTTATAAAAATATCTGCCGTTCGGAGTCGGCTTGAAACTGTAGGTCCCTCCATTTGTGGAACAACATCAAGACGCACACCACAAATAGGAGGAGGAGCTCGGCCAAACGCTCAAAAAGGGTGTACGCGTCAATTATATATATGTAGGTATATATACCAACGTTCTCTCTGTGAATTCCGAATGGTAATCACGCACCAAACCATTCGGCTACGGCGGCCGCCATAATTGCAACAATATTTCTGTTTCGCATTATCATTTTAAGTTCTCAAGCTCTCAAAAAAACACCCTTTACCTTTACAGATATTTATGGTATTGCCTTACCAAATATTTTTCTATTAAATTATTATTATTATCATATTTATTATCTTACTCTGTTTCTATTTTTCCAGGTTGGCCAGTTATTTTATCGGTTTTTCTAACAGTTCCATGCTTTTTCGGTGTCTCCTACATACTCCTCCTACAAGAATATAAACTACGGCTGGAATATGTACTTTGTACATTAATGATCGGTTTATATCTGACCGAAGTTTGGTATGCAATACTATGTGTTTTTTCACTATGTCGTCCAGTAACTTATGAATAGGACTAAAAGGTTTATAAAAATGTAAAATAAGAGTAAACATGTAACGCAAAGAAAAATTATATACATACATACATACATACATACATAAACAAAATACACAACTACACAGATACACAAATACAAAACTAAAACTAACACATAAATATGTAAATGTAAAAAATTCAAATAAGTAAAATGCAACAACTTACGAAGGAAATAAATAAATGTAAAATGAAAAAAAGAAGAAATCATAGCAATATACAAAGGAAACGATCAAATAACGCAAATACAAAGTGAGTAAATAAGAAATAGTGTAAGATTTATTAAAAACAAAGCAAAACAAAAACAAACAAAAAATATTAAATAAAAAAATAAGAAATAAAACTATGTATTGAAAAAATTTTGAAAATTTATATATGTACATATGTATGTGAATTGTAACGCCAAAGGAAGTATATACATACATACATATGTATGTACCGAAAGCGAAATAGTGTGAAGAAGTGTGTTAACAGAAACAACAAGAAATACTTTTCAGACTTTTTAAGAGAATTTTTTTTGTAATGCAAATGTATGTTTAATTAAAACCAAAAAATATTGCTAAACCCAAGGATGTTTAAACAAAGAAACTTTAACGAAATTCAAAAATTGATAAACTGTAAATGAAAAAGAATATATTGTATTAGACACTAAATATTTTTTATTTAATTAAGAAAAAAAAAACAACCTACAATATTCTAGATGTGCATGTTATCGACTTTGAAGGATTTTTCTTTCGCACATCTCAAAGGAATATTAATGTCGAATTGATTGTTATACAAAGGCATAAGTGCATATGTATGTATTTTATAAGGAAAAAATTCAGAAACCACAAAAAAAATAACAAAAAAAAATTATGAAAATTAATAAGTAACAAACAAATTCAAGCACACAGATTCAGTGTAAGGCAAAACTTATGCGCCCCCTTAGTACATTTTTTTTGTTGCTTTCATTTAGTAAAGTTTGCATGAAACCAAAGTGAATTAGATTGTGTGTACTAATTTTATTTATCCAAACATACTTTCTAAACTCAGCGTTTTATAAGTAAAAGGTTACAAGTGAAAAAATATTGAAAGCCTCCAAAGGAAACAAACAAGGCTACAGCCCTTCCTGTTCAAAAAGTTTGCCCCTCTACTACGATTTTGCGATGTTGGCCAACAGCCATTGATGACACTGTTAATTAGAAGTTATTACAGAGGTAAGAAGAAGAAGAAGAATGCAAAAATGCCTGTTTTCAAGTTTTAGCTGAAATGGAAACAATGACGGAAAACCAGTATTCGAGCAAAGAACTGATAAAGACAAGAATAGCTGCACATTCCGGTTCTTTCCATAGTGAACAGAATTCAGAGGGTTTGGCCAAGTTCAGATTGCATAGCAGATTTCTGTTGCCGTATACCCGGTGACTAACAGAACTCTGTTAAGAAATTCCCCATCCAAAAACCGATTTGAACTAATTAGCACCAGTGAAGGGGACTTAAAATAAAACTATAGAATGAATGGAATGAGACATTTTCGATCAACAGTTCCATTCTTTTTGTTCTAGACTGATTTAAATTTTGTTTGCAAATATGTACGCAAATCTTCCATACATTTGAGAGTACGAGCAATAAAGCGTTTCCACTAAAACCAAATCCTGGGTTTGCAGGTTTTGGGTTGGAGATGAAGCGAATCCTTTTTAGGTGGTGTCGGTAAACCATTTGCATTACCGTTGTATGCTTCTAGCTCCAGCTTCATGTCGGCTGTGCAACATTGTACGTCTTTTTCTTTTCTACTTCCTTTTGTCGTGACAGTTCTATGTACAAAACGTTGTTGTTGGTCTAGCGCCACATCCTTTAATGAATAAAGAACCGTTCAAACACGGAGTAGGCAGTATAGTGGACAGCGACTGCTTTTGTCGTTACGGGAATGAATTATTTCATAGCTTGAAGAAATTATAAATCTTGTGAGATTAGGTGAAAAGATTTCAAACTGTCATTCAGCAGCACTTGCGTGATAGTTCCAGCAATACAATGACGCTAGACATAACTCTGAAGTATGTAAGAGCTCAGTAAGTATATAGAGCTCAGCAAAGCAGTAAATGCACTGGTATGTTCTTGATAGACTTACCGATCTTAACCCTAACAAGAACTTGTGAAAGTTTATTACCATGAAAATCAATCGAAAATTTTCAAGACGAAAGAAACTCTTTTCGAAGTGGGAAAGTAGTAAAAATAAAAAAGGGGGAAATTATGGCAGTACACTATCAATAATTTAGTTATGAAAAATTATAAAAAAGTATTTTCGAATAGCGCTCGCCACTCGGCAGGCAACGACAAACGTCCATGTGTATTTCTGCTATGAAAAAAGCTCTTCGTAAAAAACCATCTGTGGTTCGAAGGCGACATAAGACTGTAGTTCCCTCCATTTGTGGAAAGTATCAAGACGCATACCACAAAAAGGAAGAGGAGTTTGGCTAAACACTCAACACAGGGTGTAAGCGCCATTTTATATGTAAATATTGCCCACATCTACACCACTGCTATTCAGGAGGCTGTGTTAAGGTAACTTTGACTCTCATTTCATAGTTTAACAACTCACCTTGAACGCTTTCGCATACAAATTCTTTCGTTTGTTGTTATGGGTACTTCCATGTGGACTTCACTTCTGGCTATGATTTGTTTTGCTTAAAATCTTTCCTTGCTTTAACTTCTTATTTTTGAAACGCTGAAATTTGTATATTTCGGTTTGTCCACACTGTGTTTGTAAAATGATAAAAATAAAAGTAGAAAATATAATTCTTTAAAAAAAAATGCACTAATGGCGTGCTTATGTTCTGATCAATACTATGTACATACTTACATACATGTGTATACTCGTATGCATATAATTATAGGGTTTTTCAGTAAGAGCGCTTCAACTTTTGAACTTTTTTGAATAAAACACAAACGGTTTGACTTTTTTAACTAATTTTTTTTTATTATCGAGTTTGAACATATACATTTAAGTATGAAATTCGATTTCTTTTGCATGACCACCGCGTGCACGTTTTACGAAGTCCAGTCGTTGAACCCAATTTTCGACCACTCTTTTGCATAAATCGGCCGAAATTCCAGCAATTTCGCGTTCAATATTGGCTCTGAGCTCACAAATCGTCGCCGGCTTGTTACTGTAGACCAATGACTTCACATAACCCCAAAACGGGACGGCTTGTTAAATGGACCGTAAAATGGCCGTAATGCTCTTAAAGTAGCAGCAACAGAACGATTATTAAAAAAATTTGCACGATTTGCAATCGTTGCTCAAGTGTGTAGCGTTCCATGATGAAATGTATACTAATGAAGTTTACAAATGGCAAGCGAAAAATAAAAAATATTGCGTCGTTCGCCCTCCCTATCGGAAAAAAGTTGAAGCGCACCTATTGAATAACCCTATACTTGTGTATGTATGTATGTGCATGATGTAGCAAAACCAGTAAACTAATCTGCGAATATGCAACAAACACAAAAACCTAGCAAACTCATTCTAAAGCATTAAAATATATGTACATACATATGTATATATACACATATATACATATATGTAAGTATATGAACTTTAAATATTCAGATTATACATACGTATGTAAATGTCCTTAGGATACGCGAACTATAAACTATACCTTACACTATGGTGTAAATTACTAGATGAATACTCGAAAATACATACATACAGACGTAAAACCAAAACAAACCATATAGTTGTATGCAGGTGTAGTTTCATACATACATACATATGTATGTGTGCATACATACTTATGAATAAAAAATATAGAATTTAAATATGTTTAAAAAACGAGCTCTTATAACAATAAATTGCTAACTAATACATACATACAAACATATATATAAATACATACATACATACTCGTACATAAACACACACATATGCAGCACATGCTGCATATAAAAATCATAATTCAATCACACGTTGTTGGATTTCAGAATTAACACTTTTGGCATGAACCCATACAAATGCTTATGCCTATTTATTTATATTATATACATACATACATGCATACATATGTAAATAGTTAATACTTTCGTTTAGGAAATTAGGAAATTTTAGATACTCGCATTCTGTACAAAAAATCAAGGTTTCTTTGCGTTTTTTGTTGACTTTTATTGACTAAAAATAGTTTGCTGTCGTCGCAGCAGCAGTACTCGTACATCACTGGACTGAAAAACTTCCCATCATTCGGAACATACACACATTATATAATTAGCGAACGGTCGAACATTGATTATTTAAGCTGACCGAAACGAAGCGAACTTCGGCCAATTTAAGCTGAAGCCGAGCAAAAACCGAGCCGAATATTTTAAAGAATCCAAATGCATAATTTAAAAAAAAATGCCCTATTTTTATTAATAAAAAAGCATTGAAGGTACAGAAGTCTTACTCACATTAATTTCATCTCTAAACATACATATATGTACTTAGGTATATTTGTGAAAAAACAAAACAGGAAAAAACTAACCACACCGTTTATCGGTATAGAGTTGATTTGCAGCTGTGAACAATCACTCACTAGCCACCCTCAATTGAGAAGGTTTTCAATGTTTGGCTCTTCTTTGGTCAAAGCTGCAACCGACGCCTATGCTTGATCGTTCTCTACATACAGTAGTGGCAGAAACTTATGCGACATTTTCAGTTATTATACATATTTGTACATACAGTCCGGTTCACTTAATTAGAGGCAATAATTTTTATGGAAGAAAGTTGGTATTAAAGCAATCTAGTATTCCAAAGTTTTCTGATAACTCAAGTGAAGACTGTACTTTGCTCGAAAATAAATAGGCAACAAAAAATATTCCATCTAAGGGTATTTCGCAGCAGTAAAACTTCAGCAACTGTAATACTGTGCTTGATTTATTGATTCACTTGAATAGAGGAAGTATCCAAATAATAACAAATATGGGCATTTTTTCACATTTATTATTCAATGCTTAGTAGTTTGTGCTACCACCTTATTTGTAAATTACTTCGTAAATATGTTGATGAATGGATTTGTATAAATTCTCTAGATAGCCTAATGCATAGATTTTTAATAATCTTCAGATCTGCGGAATACCAAATACTGTTAAATTAGCGCGACTACTGCACCTTGAATTTCCACTGTTATGGCATCTTTGATTCTCATTTTTACAGTTTGACAACTTAACTTGTCCGCTTTTGCATACAAACTATTCCGTTTGTTGTTACTTCTGTTTGTTTGCCATGGGTGCTATAGTTTTGGTCATGATTTTTTTACTTAAAATCTTTCTTCTTCCTTTAACTATTTATTTATTTATGAGACGCCGTCAATACTTCAATTTGTCAATAAAAAAAAGTATATGTAAATAAATAGAAAATATAATTCTTAGAAAAAAAATGCACTAATGGCGAACTGATTTGCGTGATACCATTTTGAAAATGAAATAGCGGCAATTTGAAAACAAAATAAAGTTTAGGCACGATTTTAGATACAAGTTTGTATTTTATTACGCGAACGGTGGAGGGTATAGATGTGAGATAAATAACGACAAAATTGCATTTGATAAATTCATTGAAGTTAACTTGAAAAAAGTAACAATAAAAGTTTACACGGCGAATTCTTGCCTAAGTGAGTGACCCATTGGCTAGCGTTCGCATAAAATGGAGGTCGATTGCCGTTGTTGAGCTTAAGCACGTAAAAAATATGAATAGAATTTAAATAATTAAGCCATAATAACCCCAAAAATACTTAGATGTTTAATGCATTATTCAAACGTGCGCGCTTATGGAATAAAATTTATTCAAACCTGGTTGCTTTAGTTTCTGCTACTACTATAGTGTTTTTGTGTTTTCGGGATGACGCTCGTGAAGAGGAAACTCTCATGAGTATTGCTATACCGGCATAGCAGTATGCACGACTTGTAGCTTCACAGCTACACCTACATACATACGTACTCAACACCTCTGCACTACCTACCACTCTCCCCGCGGAACTGTACAAAAAAGGAATTAGTTCACGGGGTATGTGTGTACATACATACATACATACATGCATACCCACAGGGTGGTGGTATTCGTAATAAATTTCTTCCATCACTGATTTTTCTCTTTTATTTTATTTCAAGTGCACAAAAAATTACTAGAAAAATATTGTCAGCTACATAATAAATGAACTAAAGCTTTAAATGCATGCAGCGCATTTAGAAAATTCTACAAATACAACGTCCAAAACGCGCATACATACATACATATGAATGTGCATAGTTTAACAATTTTTTTAATTCAAATTCGATACCAAAAAACAAAAAAATTAATCAACACTTACACAAATATAAATTTCAAAAAAATTCTATCAAATATTATTTCCTAGAATGCAAAAACAATTTAAGAGAAAGAGTTGGGAAGTTCATTGGGATGTATTGCACGTTTTCCAAAAACTGTGATAGTAGCAAGAATATTTAAAATTGGCAAGTGAAAACCAAAAAAAATTATTCTGTTTTGTATCTCAAACTAAAAAGCACAACTATACCACTTGTGACTTATTTAAATATGTGTATACAGATATTTTTAAAATACAATAACAAAAAATTAAGACTTGAAATTGGAATTCAAATAGAATATTGATATAATTGAAATCAAGTTAAAAAATTGGCAAATCCCAATCACCATTTTTTAAATTAGATTTTTGTACAAAAATAATAAAGTAATACAAATAATTTGAAAAAAAAAAATTATTTCATAATAATCAAAATAATTTCAAAGCGTAATCAAATTATGTGTGTAAAGAGAAAATGGCTTAAAAAGCGTTTAGTTTCAGTATTTAAAGGAAACTACAGAGCAACTAAAAAAGTAGTATCCCCAAAATGTAAAAACTTATTTGCTTAGTATGAAATCTGTAGCATACTAGAGTTCTGCCTTTAAACTACTACATTTTTATAAAAAACAAAAGCAAAAAAAAGTGTACAAAAACAAACTGACACACATACATATGTACACACATATGTATTGTACTTAGAAACACTTTGATTTTGCTCATGCCAAAAGATTCTGAAATTTCATCAATATTTATATTTATTATGTAAAAAAACCAAACAAAAGAAAACTTTAATAGTTTTAATGGCATTAAGGGCCTTACTTTACTTTTGTAAAAAAGAAACCACAAAACAAAAAACAAATGGCAGACACAAATCTTAATGATAATGAACATTAAAAAAAACTGATCATTGTAAATTTTAATAATAAATGAAAAACAAAAAGAGAGAGCTAAAATTAATTATTCTATTGGTAAACAAAAAAATTTTAGATAAAATTATTAACAAGAATAAAATGGTCAACTAGTGAATTTTAGTAATTTATATACCAGCGTTTATATTTTTGTTATATTATACTAAACGTTAATGAGAAAAAGAAGCAACAAATATTTAAATTGTATTGCATGTAGATCGTATTTGCAAAGTAAAACAAGGAGCGAAGCAAACATCAGTCCAACAAAGTAAACATAGAAAAGCACACAGAAGCGCATTCGCATTCGAACGGACACGAACACACATACAATAGCATAAATTCGCGAAACAAACAAACAAACAAACACACGCACACATACATGCGAACAAACCAAGAGATGGAATATGCATTATTATTATTATATTTTATTCAATTATACATATGTATACACCCGAATGTTTGAGTTGAAATAAAAAATTAAGGCGAAATCCCTTTACAAACTTAAAATGCGTTTGTTCTTTGCAAAAAAGTTCTTTTATTTATTTAGTTGAAATATAATTATAAATAATCATATTACAAAATCTAGACAGCCAACAGCATAGCCTATCGTTCTGAAAAAAATGTTTAATAGGTTCGTATCAAGGCACATTCATTAAAGGTGGTGGACCTAGACCAACAACAATATTTTGTACGTTTGATTGTCAAAGAAAAGTATAGGCAAAATAGGAAACAAATAATGAATTCGCCTTGTTTCACTCTGGACTGACAGCCACATGGACACGACGAAAGAAAAAAAATAAATCAGCTGATTTACCGATACCAGCTTTGATAGATTCGCCTTGACAAAAAGTATTAAATACTTATTTGTATTGAAATAATTTTCAAAAACCTGATAGATATTTCCTCATTTCACTTTTCACATTTTAATCAAACTTCAAACATATCAAAATTATTAGCTCTAAACGTTTTCGTTAACATTTTCAAAATTCAAAAACCACTAAAAAACTAAAAATTCTAATTTATCCACCTTACTGCAAATCCAAAAACCAAGAAATCGCAAAATATGAACTCGAAAAATATTGATAACAGTGGTAAAAACCTCATCTTCCAGTTGACCCATACATGTGTATATTTTCCATATTCACAGAATAATTTGTTTTTCAGAGGAAGTAAACAGCGTGAACAGCGGGTCCTCATTGTCCACAAGTAAAATAAAGTCCGCCACCAGCAGCAAAGTGCGGCACTCCCAAAAGCTCAGTTGGATACCTTCAACTGAGAAGGAAACGTACCGCACAGTTGTGGTCAACTATCGCTACGCCAAAATGGACAAGAGCTATCCACGATGCACGAGCTCTTTTTCGAAGAGGAAACACTGGGATCGCATGATTGCTGCCATGACCGCTACACAAAATAGCGATGCGGAGGAAGACGATGACGATGATGCACCTAATTTACGTGGACTTTACGATTGTTCCAAAGAAGATTTGGACATGTACGAAACACCGGATACTCCAATGCCTTCTTGCGAGAATATAACCGCGCCCACAAATGAAGCCATCAAGTTGGAGGTGTATTGTTTGCCAGTAGAGCAAGAAGCTGCAGTAGAAGAACCGCAACTGAATACAATTGAGGAAAGTGAAATCGAATCGGTGACACTACGTGATGAGGATTATAATGATGATGAGGATAAATCACAAGAGTGCTCCAATGAACCGATCTACGAAGCAACCGATAACTCAATGGAAACTGCATCTTGTCCGACATGTACCGATTTTGTACTCCTGGGAGATAATGGCATTGATGAATTGCAAGATTTCAATGCCGACTTTTGTTGTGCTATGACAAAGGATAAAGGGGATGGCACTGAAGGAACGTGCATCATCAAGAACATCACAAAAGCCACACAGAACCCCGAACGTCATAATGAACGTTTGCAAACGACACGACTATCGAGAAAGCGCGTAAGGAATATGCCCAGTCCTAAAAATGATGAGAATAGTTTGCAGTTAACGGTCGCAGAAATACCCAAAGATTTGGGTAATTCGAAGTGCGCACCTCCTCAGGGTGGATTTCGTCAGCGTCAACAGGAACTGCATCGATATCGTATTGCTGTGGAGCAAAAACGTTTGGAATTACTCGAGGTGAAGCTGCAGCGCGAACGCGAAGAAATGCTGCGTGAAGAAATACTCTTCGAAAAGGAGTTCGAACTTAAGGCAACACAACTGAAACAACTCATCGATGATAAAACCGTTGACATATTGTGAGGTTATGTGCGATGGAAAACTGATAATGGGGAAGAGCGCGATGAAAAAAAGATAAATAAGTAGATATAAGCTAGAAAAAAATTAGCAATTCAAAACATGAAATTTTGTAAAAAATACCAGTTGAGACAAGCAGTTTAAACCTTGATATAACAAAATTTAAAATTTTATAAAAACATAATAAAATATATGCAAAAAAACTAGATTTCACCTGACCTATCAATATGAGGGGTTCCACTTGTGATGTGGAAAAAGGTGGTGATATGGAATTCCAGCTCAAGGCAGATATACCTCATCAAGTATGGAGGGAGCATCAATTTTATTTGTCTCTTTCTATCGGCGTTTATGGCCATCAAAATATGAGGATCATTTAGCCGTCACGTAAAGTTCCGGTGGAAGCTTCAAGCGTTCCCGTACACAGAGAAAATATATAACTGAGAGCGCTGAGGATTAGGAATCAAATCGATGACCAATTATAGTGATGATAATTAATTGCACAATCAATAACAATAATGCACCCCGGGCAAAACTCGCATGTGAACGTATAGATTAATTTTTCTGGATTTATTGCTAATCCCTGTATATGTGAACTCATACGAAATCTTTGAAGGAGCTGAATGTTTTTTTGTTTTTACTGTTTTTACTCAAAAATTTAAGGAGTGCTTTGTTCGAAACTTTTTGCAATTATTGTTGCAAGTGCAGTAAAATTGGCCGTTCGTATGCGGTAGCTCATCGCAAATGGAGATGGGGGTAACTTAAGCAAAATTAAAAAATTTAGAAACCAAATAAATAAAATAAAGTCAGCTGCTCTAGTGATACCAACTGTTCAATGTGACTTGTTCAAAACCAAGCACGATAGATTACAAGACAGTGTATTTCGAATTCGCTGCAACGTCATCACTTAAGACTATACAAACAATAGGAAGGGAACTTACTTGTTTGTGGAGCGGAAGAGTAAGTCAAAACAATAGAAACTGTCAATCAAGAAATTATACAGTCACGCACATACACCACATAAAAACACAAAGACTGCATTTGGAGGCTCTATATTCATTTGGGTTCACAATTTAAGCCATTCACTGAATACCTACAAACAAGTAGTTTCTCTTTCTTTTATTTGTTTTGTATTATTATGGTGGATGAGGTCAGCCGTTATCGAAATCGTGAAAAATAAAATACCGATTTTTGGAAGGCACCCCCTTCTGTAACCTATTCGCCTTGCGTTCAGCCCAGCCCAACCCAGGCGAATTGAGTATCTAAGGTGGCAACATTAAAAAACCGTTACTTTATTTTTTGATTTTCGATTTTGACAAGTCTGACGTCAGCTCCCTTCGCAATACAAACGTGTGTGTGTGTGTGTAATTTCTTGTGTTTGGTGTTTCCATTGGTTTCGATTACTCTTCATCTTCACAAACAAGTAATTCCCCTTCCTATTCTTCCTATTGCTTGTTTATTCATGAGCTATTACGACACGGCGAATTCGGAAGGTGCAGCCGTGTATTCTGTCATTCTTGATCGTCCTACGTTTATTGAAGGAACCGGGTTTGGATTAGGTGCTACGATGAGTATAGGGTACAAAAAGTCTGAAGGGCGAAGTGAGGCCTCTCCCTCAAGACGAATTCATTCCACAAGATGCCACTAGAGCAACTAAGGTTTTGTGGTTTGATTGTCAAATAATCTGCTAAACAAAATGTATCACCATTAATAGATTTACATTGCTCCCTTTTTTCATTTAATTTGAACAGTTTTTATATTGATTTTCTAGTTATAACCTTTTTGTACATTATGCTTCGTTGTAAATTCACCTCACATTAGCTAACATTTACGTGAAATGCAACACTGTGTCAGCAGCGCCTTTTGTTTTGATTTTCCCGCCATTAGTTTTAAATTGTCAAATTTCGTACAAGCACAAAGCACAGCATAAATGTAAATTATTTTAATCAGTAACTGTATGATATTTATATTTTATAAATTTAAACGAACAATTTTCTGAATACCAGACCTAAACGCAATGGCTGACTCTCCAAGTAATAACTGCAGTAGAAGTGATGAGGTGTGTGTGTAAAAGTATTTTTCTCTCCTTAGGCGAACCAAGGGCAAAGCGGCAACGCGTGGACAAAGCAGGGCGATACGCTGCCCTGGAACGGCTGAAAAAGTTGAAAGGCAACAAGCACAAATATGAAGTTGAAGAAGAAGTGGACAATGTTTATGAAGAAGTCGATGAGCGGGAATATGCGAAGCGAGCAAGAGAAAAGTATGGCGACGATTGGATTGAGGATGGTAGGTATCGCGAAAAATACTCCAATCGCACCATAAAATCTAATTAAACACTGTTTCGAAACAAATGCAGATGGCACTGGTTATGCCGAGGATGGGCGCGATTTTTTCGAGGATGAAGATGAATACTCCGAGGAAGAAGCTAAGGAGAAAAAAGACAAAAACAAGAAACAGAGCAAGAAACGGGCACGCGACAGTGATAAACCGGTGAAGGGAAAAGGTTCCATACGGAATCTCTTCAGTAATGCTGTGCCAAGGAAAACGCAAGTAGCTACATTGGCAGAAGATAACATACTGGCCGATATATTAGGCGAATTACATGAAAAGCCCAAAGATTCTACTTCGAATAGCGTTCAAGTGGGTTCTGAGACTGAGGTGAAATCAGAAAGGTTAATAGCACCTGCTAGGATTGTAAGTAAATCAACAAGCAAATCTGATGCTGCGCTTGCTAAAGAGTACATGAATAGTTTTATAAGCAATATTAAAATGTCCGAAGAAGTAAAAAAGCCTGAGCAAACAAGTGATGATGAATTGTTGGACCGTATACTCAAACCGAAACCTACAGTGGCGAAGAAAAAGCTGCTTGCGGAAGAAGTTAAAGTCGACACTGGAAAGACAAATGTTGTGGATCAATCAGACGAGCCAGTATCTACTAAGAAGATTAGTACCGCAGTTACTGCGGAAAAGTCAACAGGACCAAAGAAAGTAAACGAATTAGAGAAGACAATTCCAATAAAGGAAACACACGCAACTGAAAATGATTTTCCAGACGATGATATGGATTTTAGTTGCTTGCAGGACGAGGAAAATAAAATTGAGGAGGGCAAAACAGCTGAAGTTGAAACACCAAAGGAGTCACCAAAGAAACCGACGTTAGCAAAAGCTGTTCCAGCTAAAAATGCCGACGACTTACAGAATTTGTTAAGCAACTGGGAGCAAATTTGCCAGATGGACAATTTTGAACAAGAAACAAAAAGTGAAAGCAGTACGGCATCGAGTTCAACTGCTGAGGACACTTTAAAATTCTGGTATTGGGAAGCTTGGGAGGATGCCAATAAATGCCCAGGTGAAGTGTTTCTTTTTGGACGCACGCCAGAAAACAAATCCATTTGTGTGCGCGTTGAGAAGATCGATCGTGTGCTGTATCTGTTACCAAGAAAATATGTAAGTGACTTATTCTGCTTCTTCTTCACATGGTGCAGAAACTTTAAAACCATTTTGATTTTAGTTACTAGATCCAATTACGAAGGAACCAACTGATAAACTTGTGCAACTGAAAGATCTGTACAATGAATTCGATGAGGATATTTCCGTTGAATTGAAGTTGGATGGTTTTCGCTCTCGAAAAGTTACCAAAAGCTTTGGCAACCATTCCATCGGCATTGATGTGCCGCAAGTGTGTGATTACATGGAGGTGGAATTAGAAAGATTTTTTTGTTTGACTATCATAAGATTTACACTCTATTACCTACTTTACAGATACATTACGATGGCAAGAAACCACCACCAAATTTAAAGAAGAAATATAACTCGATTGCGCATATCTTTGGCGCCAACAGCACCGCCTTAGAACGGTTTTTGCTCGACCGCAAAATCAAGGGACCTTCGTGGCTGATACTGAAACAATTCCGCACAAATCCCGCACCCATTAGTTGGTGCAACACTGATGTCAGCGTCAGCGAGCCAAAGTCCATTATGCTCGCCGATGATCCAAAACCATTACCACCGCCGCCGCTTACTCTATTAACGCTAAACGTACGCACAGCGCTAAATCCAAAAACACTGAAAAATGAGATCTGCATGATTTCCATGCTGGTGCACAATCGTTTTCATATCGAACGACGTGCACCACAACCGGCTTTTAATAGAAGCATGATTGGCATTACACGCCCTGTAATGGTGGCCTGGCCGTTCGATCTCAAAGCAAAGTTGTCACAATTCAAAGCAATCAATGTCGCGAAGCATGAGAATGAACGCGCGCTTCTAATGTGGTTCCTTGCGATGTACCAACAAGTGGATGCGGATTTAATTGTCACCTTTGATGCAATTGATTGCCAGCTGGACGTGATTACGGACCGCATTGCAGCGCTCAAAGTGCCACAATGGTCGCGTTTGGGTCGCGTACGCTTGTCTGCAAACAACAGCGGACGGAAGTGGCTCGAGTGCTTCGCAGGCCGTATGGTGTGCGATGTGAAAAGAACAGCTTCGGAGGAGAAAATCAAGGCGCGTTCTTATGATATGCAAACTCTATGCCAAGCGGTGTTGGAGATTAAAGAGAACGAACGAATGGATGTGAACGATGAAGATTTATTGCAAATGTTTGAAACTGGTAAGGCTTCGAGATATTACTTGTATTTTTTGTTTTTGTGTGTTTTCCTTTGCCATATTTACCAGCTCTTTTCCCACTTACTAGGCAACGGTGTTCTCAAATTGATAACACTGACCATGCAGGACTCTGCTTACATACTTCGCATGATGTATAAACTGGACCTTCTGCCATTGGCATTACAAATAACCAATATTTGTGGCAATACAATGACACGCACGCTACAACATGGGCGCTCCGAGCGTATTGAATTTCTGCTGCTCCATGCATTTACTGAGAAAAATTATATTGTACCTGATAAAAAGAAGCGCGAATGGAGCGACCATAGCACTACAATTATTGATGGTGAGACAAATGACACGACGGCACCGGCTGCAAGCAGCGGCCGAAAGAAGGCTGCCTACTCTGGCGGCATGGTGTTGGATCCAATAGCGGGCCTATATGACAAATACATACTTCTGATGGACTTCAACTCGCTGTATCCGAGCATCATACAGGAGTATAATATATGTTTCACCACAGTGCAACAGCCTTACAATGCTGAAGATCTGCCGCAATTACCCGATTCCAGCGTAGAACTTGGTATTCTACCGCAGCAGTTGCGCCGCTTGGTGCAGTCGCGCCGCGAAGTGAAGAAATTAATGGCAAAAACGGATGTGACACCGGAGCTAATGAAGCAATACGACATTCGTCAGTGGGCGCTAAAAATAACTGCCAATGCGATGTACGGCTGCTTGGGTGCTGGACACTCACGTTTCGCTGCACAGCATTTAGCTGCGCTTGTGACGCACAAAGGCCGCGAGATTCTCATGAATACGAAAAGTTTAGTTCAGAAACTGAACTATGAGGTGGTTTACGGTGATACCGATTCCATAATGGTGAATACGAACATACTGGACTTTGATCAAGTGTTCACAATCGGCAACGGCATCAAGCAGAGTGTCAATAAAATGTACAAGCAGGTGGAGTTGGGCATTGATGGCGTTTTCAGTTGTCTACTGCTATTGAAAAAGAAGAAATATGCCGCTGTGAAGGTGGATAAAGATCCGAAAACAGGTGAGTACGAACTTAGTTGAATGAGAGTAGGAAGAAACTAAAGTTGGAAATCGATTTTAAAGGTGCACTGGTAAAAGTGCAGGAGCAAAAAGGTCTTGACATTGTGCGTCGTGATTGGTCGCAGCTCGCAATTATGGTCGGTCGTATTGTGCTCGATGAAATCCTTTCAGATAAGCAACTCGACGAAAAGCTGGATGCGGTGCATTCACATCTCGAAAAGATACGTGAACAAGTTGAGTCAGGCGTGGTGCCTTTGCCAATGTACATTATAACGAAACAGCTTTCCAAAGCGCCTACCGAATTCAATAACGCCTTGTCACAGCCGCATGTGCAGGTCGCTTTACGCATGAATACCACACGCAACCGTCGCTATAAAAAAGGCGACATGGTGGACTATGTCATATGTTTGGATGGCACAACTAATCCGGCTACACAGCGCGGCTATCACTTGGATGAGGTGAAGTCGAGCGAAACGTTAAAATTGGACACGCAATACTATCTGGCACACCAGATACATCCGGTGGTCACGCGCATGGTGAACGTATTGGAGGGCACCGATGCCAGTCGCGTAGCCGAGTCGCTGGGCTTGGATCCGAGCAAATTTAGAGCGGCTGCACAAAGGTAACATAACAATAATAATAAAAAAATCCTTTTTGAAGTAATTTCCAAATGCTAACTTTTCTCATCCAGATCAATTCAAGAGCGCACAGTGGATATGACTGGTGAATCATTGGTGAAGACTACTTTGCAGAAATATCGTGAATGCGATAAATTCAAATTTGTGTGCATTGCCTGTAAGGCAGAGAATGTTGTGGCAAGCGCTTACCGTCCCAATGCGGAACACTCCCATGATGCAGTGCTGCAGAAATGCGCTAATTCGGCTTGCAGTACCGCGCCGCATCAGTACATTGTGGCCATACGCAATAGTCTGTTACTCAGCATACGTTCATACATCCAACGTTTCTATCAGAATTGGCTGGTTTGCGACGATCCATCATGCAATCAAAATACACGCTTCTACACCCATGTGACGACGGGCAATCGGCCCATATGTCCATTTTGCAAGAATGGTTCGTTGGTGCGTCAATACTCGGAAAGGAATTTATACCAGCAGCTGAGCTATTTCCAGTACATGTTCGATCTGAGCAAATATCAGCATAAACGTGAGTATGAACACATGCATACATACACAGGCACACACTTGTGAAAAATTATGACAACAGAATAAATTATAAACGAAAATAATTGATGCTGCGGCCGCCGTAGCCGAATGGGTTGGTGCGTGATTACCATTCGGAATTCACAGAGGGAACGTTGGTTCGAATCTCGATGAAACACCAAAATTAAGAAAAACTTTTTTCTAATAACAGTCGCCCCTGGCAGGCAATGACTCCGAGTGTATTTCTGCCATGAAAAAGCTCCTCATTAAAAAAGAAAATATCTGCCGTTCGGAGTCGGCTTGAAACTGTAGGTCCCTCCATTTGTGGAACAACATCACGACGCACACGACAAATAGGAGGAGGAGCTCGGCCAAACACCCAAAAAAGGGTGTACGCGCCAATTATATATATATATGTATATAATTGATGCTGGAGATGGGCGAATTCCACGATTTTCTCTACGTGAAACGCTTTTTCAGGTGTGAGCGTAAACGAGTTTGAGAGAAAATCTTGTAACTTCCTTTATCGTACGTGGCTAGAATTTTTGCATTCATTAGTCATTTCAGTTTCATTTCATTTATTTCAAGTCAAAAACAAACAAAAAAATAGTTTTTATAGACCTCTTAACGATCTTGAATTACTAAAGGCAATCAAATAAATTAAAAACAGAAATCAAAAATTCATAAAATTCCTTCTCCGCCACCGAAAAGTCAAGCGAAATAGAACTCGGGGTCTCATTAAACCCTCTAATTGTGCCGGCAATAGGAGCAGTAGGCGCGTAATTCGAGTTAAGCAATTTAAGATGAAATGAGTATTACTTATTATTACCCATAAAATGTTAGGTTAGTTTAGCTTGATTGGCAATAGTCTATGCGTGGCTTATGGCTAGGGATCAATACCAGATGGAGACCGACCTCTATAAATACCGAAATAGACATTATGTCACTCTTTTGGCGAATCTAAGCAGAGCTGGGAGATCCGCTTTTGAGACGTCCTTCAGACCCTCAAACAATGGGGATAATAATGCCGGACAGACGTTCAGAAGGTGTTTTAAAGTTCTCTCAACATCCTCTTTGCGTTTCCTGTATTTGTCCGTGTTAGCAATCCCTATCTTGTACTCATGTACAGCCAATAGATTATGACCTGTTAGCATATCTATAATATGGGGTTTTCCAAACGGAGCTCTTATTTTGATATTCAAAGAAATATGCTATTTTTTAATAAAAATGATCGTATGTTTATTTCATTATAAAGAGGAAGGTATGCCGTTAATAGTGGAAAATAGCATCAGGCAAGTCACAAGGTGTTAAATCACAAGATCTCGGTGGCCAATTGTGATCACCTCTTCGAGAGATAACACGGTCCGGAAACTTTTCCCGTAAAAGATTAATGGTTTCGTTGCTTGTGTGGCACGTGGCGCCGTCTTGTTGAAAATAAACATTGTCCAGATCGATACCACCCAATTCCGGCCATAAAAAATCGTTAATCATCTCTCGATAGCGCAATCCATTCACCAATAACACCTGTTATTGGAAAACTCTTTAGTTCTGTGCTAAAAGAAAAACTGTTTTTAGAAGGGATAACAATAGAAATAAATGCAAAAAATTGTCTACATTGTTTATTAGTACTTGAACGTTTTGTAAAAAATTATTTTAATTTTTCTTTACAAAAATTAGTATATAAAAAATCACGTGGCCCAAATTACAATGAATAGAAGTTGCTCCATAGTGTGCTTCATTTCTCCTTGAAGTGTTGATGGATTTGTAAAAAGTAAAAAAATTCTTGTAAAATAAAGTTGTAGTTATAGTCTGTCGAGCCGTATTTTTGAATATCGAAAAATTGTATGAGTTATCATGCAGACCGTACCGGAAAAAGTAGTTTCGAGAAAAACGAGTTTAAAGTTTGAGGTACAGGAGCGTGCGGACCGCTCTCTACCTAGGTAATAAGCTGTAGAAGCTATAATATTGGGAATTTGTGCATGCAAATTTTACAGTATATTCTTAAGAAACTATACTTCTGAAATATCGAAAGAAAAATCGATTTTTTGAAAATTCTGGACGTATGTAACCCCTTAATTTTCTTTCATTCACCCGGTGAAGCTGAGCAATGTTGAGCTTCTTATTGACCGTGGCATTCTTTTCGAGCATTTCCCAGTACACCATACCCTCCCAGTTCCACCAAACACATATGAGTATCATCTTCTTTGGATGAAGATCCGGCTTGACTGTGCGTTCTATTGATGCATAAGCACCATTCCTCATCTCCCGTGACGATTCGATACAAAAAGCTCTGTTTATGGCAGCGTGTTGCTCGATGGCGGGCGAGGTGCTGAGAAGCAATTTGAAGGCGACTTTGTTTGTTTTTTTTTCGTTGAACTCGCGAGGAACCCAGGCGCCTAATTTTCGGTAAATCCCATTGAATGAAGGTGATTGAGAAACGGTGATTCGCCAGTACACGACTGGTTGGCGACCGTTCTCCTTCAAAACTGACTTGAGACGTTCTTTGTCGAATTCAGAAGGTGTCGAAAATGTTGATTTTTGCCTCCTGGGTATTCCATTTCTAAGCCTCAAACCTACCTATTTACTCCAAAACTTTGTATTTATTAACTTATTTTTATTTATTTTTATTTTTTTATATTTTTTTTTTATTTATTAATTTACTTTTTTATTTAGTTAGTAATTTTTTGTACTTATTAGTTTTTTATTTGTTATTTGGTTTTTAATAATTTTTTAATAATTTTTTTCATCTATTAATCTTTTTTATTAATTTTTTTTATTAATTTTTTTTTATAAATTTTGTATACTAATTGATTTTATTTTATTTATTAATTGGCGCTTACACCCGTTTTGGGTGTTTGGCCAAGTTCCTCCTTCTCTCACCACGTCCACAAATGGAGGGACCTACAGTTTTAGTCGACTCCGAACAGCAAATGGTTTTTTTTAGGAGCTTTTTCATGGCAAAAATACACTCGGAGGCTTGCCATTGCCTGCCGAGAGGCGACCGCTATTAGGAACAACTTTTTCTATTATTTTGGTGTTTCATACACAGAGACTCGAACCGTGCGTAGGTTTCCAATATTTGTCACACACCAACCCATTCGGCTAACGCATCCGATTTAATTTATTTATTAATTTTGTTTTTACTATTTTATTAATTTTTTTTACTAATTTATTAATTTGTTTTTACTAATTTATTAATTTGTTTTATAATTTATTATTTTGTTTTTTTACTAATTTATTTATTTTTTTATTTCTTTCTGTCTATTTATTAATTTTTTATTTATATATATATTTTATATTTATAGTTTTTTTTATTTATTTAGTACTTAATTGCTTTATTTTTTATAATATTCTTTATTCGTTTTTATTACATTTTCTTTTTTATTTATTTAATAATTTTTTTCTATTTGTTTTTTTTGTTATTAATTAAGTTTTTTTTATTAATTTTTTTATTTTCTTATTAACTTATTTTCTTCGATTTATTAATACATTTTTTGCTTTATTTTTTAAGTTTATTAATTTATTAATTAATTTTTTTTTAATGTTTTATTTTTTAATAATTTATTTTATACGTTTTTTATATTAGTTTTGAAATATGAATATATTTTCTTATTTTATGAGATTATTTTCTATTCAGTTATTTTAGTATATTTTCGTATATATATATTTTTAATAATTTTTATTTAATATAAATTTGTTATCTAATTTTTTATATATATTTTGCTTTAAATAGATTCTAATATCTAATATTTTACTTTAAAACAATTTTAGTATATTTTTAATTATTTTTAATATTTAATATTTGCCTGCTCACACCCATTCCTTTGCTTTCTATTCTAGATGTTCCACTAACTCCAGAGACTGAGGCTGCTTACCAAACGCTCGTCGACACCGTGAATGAGAAACTTGGAAAGTCCGCCTTCTGCACAATCTCGTTGGGGAAATTATTTAGCAGTTTCAAACCGCTTGAGCAGAGTGATGAAATATCGCACAAGAAAATCGATCTGCCGCAAATGGAAATGCAAGTGGCCACTAGCCTCGATGACAATTAAGTCTTTAACTAATTCACCAGTTAGCGGGGGCTATATTAAACCTTACGTAGTTCATTTAAAGAAATAATTGTATAAATATTTATAAGAGAAAGTATTTTAACGCCTAATATTTGGTTCGGGGCAAGTAAAGATTGAAAACCATTTTTTCTTGAAAATGTCATTTTTATTTTTTTCTAAAATTAAGTCGAGTGTTTAACTAACATTCAAACACATAACATCACTTATCAACAAACAATATATACTACTATAACAACAACTGTGATAACAAATATTCAGGCACTTTGTGGCATCAACTTAAAAATTTCGCTATGGGAAACTTGCGAAATGATTCGTTGAATATGTCAGTGAATGCACTGCTCACCAGCTCATTTATGATGGGCTTAATAAGCGGAAAACCAATAGGCCACATGCTATTTATGACACCATCAGCAAAGTTATCCAAACGTTCACGCCCCTCCGCCAACGCATTTGCGACATGCATTTTCAAGCCACCGATGCGATCGATCTCCACATGCACCTTCAGCAGAGCACCGGGTGCACCCAGTCGACGCACGCTTGTCGTTTGGCTGTAATCGTACAGTGTCATGTTCCAGAAGCCACGCCGTTTTACAGGTGTGCCCAATATTTTGCCTGAAAACTCATACCAACCATCTAAACTCTTCTCCGGAAAGTATTGGGCATAAATGATGCGTTTATTCTCGTAATCAGTGCGATACTTGGTAACCTCTGACTGCGACCAGCCATATTCAGATATATTGCGCAAAATCAGTTTAAAGCCACCGAAGCCGCCTTGATCGCCACGACGCAATTCCACGAAGGGTGAACGATGCGGATCGAAAGGTTTGATGTTGTAGGCGGGAACACCTGCGTGATAAATAGAGTACATGGATATAGGTTTTGGCTAATAATTAGCAAATTTGTTAATCAAATATTTATTTTCGCTCACCCGTCGGAAAGTAGGCACGCAAGTCATTGAACACCCCCTTCATGCAGGCATCGAATTCGGCATCGCCCATCTTACACTTGCCCAAAAGGCGTGTGAAATCGTCGTCTACCGTAAGTTGACCTTGTGCTTGTACGCCGAGATTTGTAGTCGCGCAAGAGATTGTCATCGTCATCAAAATGCATTGCAGCAGCAGCTTCGACATAATTGCGAGTAGGGAAACGCGTCTAACGCGCAGCTCGGGTTGCGCATGCGCGGCACTTACTCGGCTCATACGGTTGCTGGTGATGCGGTCATTACGGCTATGACTGTCGCTGCTATTGCCTTGTCCGATGTTGTTGTTGCTGGACATTGAAAATAATTGTGTTTCTTCACGTCTGATTTATGTCTCGCGCTAAATTACGTTAGGCAGCAGCTGCCGCTCGTGTAATGGAAGCTGTAAGCGAGTGTTGAAATTCAAAATTAAACAATACCGCACTCGTGTATGTGTGTGTAAGTATGTGTGCAATTAGGTATTTAAGATATTTTGCAATGTTAATATAATAATAAAATTTAAATTTTTTTAATTTACTGGCAAAAATTACGTTTGAAATGCCACACCAGCTGCTTCTCACTGTTAATACAATAGTTTGTCTAAAAATCGCTGAAGCGTACAAATATGCAACTGCGAATAGTTAATGGGCAGTTGAGTATTCAAAGAGTAGCTTTTCCTTCGTTTGCGGATACTTTGCGATGATCGGAAACTCAATTTAGAGTAAAATGACTTGACTCACTTAACGGTTGTTTGTAATAGCCTATTTGTGCGGTGCGTGAAATGGCAAAATGATAGAAAAAGTTGTTGTTTCTAATAGTGGCCGCCCGAGTGTATTTCTGCCTCCTCATAAAAAAATATCTGCTGTTGGGAGTCGCTTTAAGGAGTTATATACAGTTAAAATTCTTAAAAAATCGAATTTTTTATTTTATTTTCTTTTAAGGTACATATATTTAAGAATACAAACAGAAAATTTAATATCATTCTGGTGAATATTTTCGAAGTTACACGCAAATTTGAAGAGGCGTTTCAGAGTGCTTGAAAGTACAAGGCCGTACTTTAAATGGGTTTTTCTTAAAATGGTGTTTTGAAAGTCGGTGATCAACATTACTCGAAAACAGCTAAACCGATTAGTCTCAAATTTTAACACGAGCTTCTTAAAGATATTTTTTAGTAATTAATCGAAGATTTTTTCTCACCGATAAATATTTTTTTTTATAAACAATTTAAAGCCGAAATTTTGCTCAAAAATCGATTTTTTTTTTTTCTTGAGAGACCGTCATATGTCAAAAAAAATTATTTTGCTTAATCCTTCGATTAATTACGGCTATGTTCAGAAACGCATTATAATGCGCAGTACTTGCAGCGCTGGCAGCACTGTCAATGTGAGAATTCATGCAACTGATAGATTTGTTGAAAAATTGCAAATAGATTTGTTGCATTTATGAACGCGCTGTGCAGTAAAATGGAATTGTTACTAAGTTTGGTCATGGACGATGTATGTGAGGAAAAAAACCGATAGTCTTTTATTAAATTTAAGAAAAAAAAAAACCGTGTAAAGCTTAAAAGAAGGACATATCTTGTCAAAAGTTTAATATCAAAACGGGAAATACCCAAAAATAAGTCTTTTTTTGAAACAATAAAATCGTTTCCCGAGGATATATTTTATTTTCATTTTCGAATGAATGTATTAAAGTAATCACTAAAACCAAGAAAAGTATAATAAAATAAAGTTTAAATATCGTATTTTTCATCAATTTTTGTATTAAAAGCTAAAATAAATAATTAAATACCCACTTTTCATCAGACATTGTACTAGCGTATTTATTGGCAGTGTGAAAATTTTTGCTGCAAATAATGCACGACTTTTGATACAAAAATGACGTTTAAGATGTCAAAAATTAAATACCAACAAATTAGTACTCTTTATTTACTTAGAAATATCCGTTATTGAATGAGAGAGAAAAGCTCAACACAGTAACATTGTAAGCTCATACCTTGTATTACTTTTTATAACGATTTAAAATATAGTAAGAATCTGACCGCCGAGACTGTTCGAACTCGGGACGAAAATAGCGTGTTTTATTTAATATAATATTTTTTCACATGGTGCCGAAACCAGGGACGACAGTTGTGTAATCAGATTTTCACTAGCGTGCGGTTTGTTTTAAATACTATAAATTACAAGCGAAAAGACATATTAAAAACTATAAATTTGAAAGTGAAATTAGTGAGTTCAGCGAAAAGCGTGTAGAAATGGAAGCGGTGTATCGGTCTACGTGCCGAGCACAAGTCACTAAATTGTGCAACAGCGTAAGCGAATATTTAAAATCGTTTAAAAGTGCTAAATTGGCAGACCATAGCGATCCATCAAGTGTCGAGTCCGAGCTGATTGTTTTATTAGAAAGGCTCAAAAACGCGCATTCAAATCTAAAAGCCGCAGATGAAGCCATGAAAGTCGTTGTCAAACAAGACGATTTTGCGAAGGAGTGCGATACCATAATTGAATACGATGATAAGGCGGTAACCACTTTAGCTCAGTTGGAGCATTTTATTCGGGTTAATTTCAAAACACGTGCTGAAGCATCAAATAACTCCTATGAAGGCGCAGGGCAGGATGTAGCGACGGAGGGAAATAGTGGTTATAGTGGTATAAAACTTAAGCCCTTTGAATTAAAAAAGTTTGATGGAAATTTCGAAAATTGGCTTCCTTTCTGGGAGCAGTTTAAAAGAGCAGTGCACGAAAATTCAAAATTGTCTACATCTACAAAATTTAATTTTTTGAATGAAGCGTTAGTAGGCAAGGCCGCTGCTTCCATAGCCGGTTTTACACCCACCGAAAAGTGTTACAGCGAAGCCATATTTCTCTTGCAAGAAGAATATGGAAACAATGAAAAAATCGTGGAGAAATTTGTTCAGAAATTAATGAATATTAGAACGGTGCAGTCAACAGCAGATATATATGGATTACGGCAACTGTACAACGAAGTTACTTCGACTATGCGATCGCTTGTAGCATTTCACATATCATCGGCTCAGTACGATATAATGGTAAAATCAATTTTGTTGAAATCTATACCAACAACATTGCGTGTGCAATTTTACCGTTCATTTGAAAGGAACGCAGCTTGCAGTACAATACTAAATTCCAGCATTGATACAGTTAAGGAGAGCACAAGTAACGGAACAGAAAATGATCAGCTAAATAAACTTCTGAAATTTTTAAAGACCGAAATAGAAGCCTTAGAAAAGGCGCAAATGTCTGAGCGAGACAAAAAATTTAATGTGAAGGAAAGAAGAGAAACACGGTTTCGAGAAGGAGGTACTGCAGCGGGACTCTTCGTAGGCAACAGGCAGAACTATCAATGTGTTATTTGCAAAACAAATACGCATACCACGAAAAGCTGTAAGAGCGACCTACCTATCGAAGAGAAGAAGCTTATATTGAGAAGAGAGGGTAGATGCTTTCGATGTACAAACCGTAACCATAATTCCAAATATTGTAATGCACAATGGGTGAAATGCGACAGATGTAGTGGTAGACATATATCAGCAATGTGCGAGCGACAACAACGAAATGACAAAGAGCGAAATGAGAAACAACCAAAAAGTAAATATAACGGGGAGTCTACAGAAATAACGAATGCAGCGGACGCAACAACATTAAACGCAATTGAATTAAAAGAGACTGGTATTTTTCTCCAAACCGCAAAAGCAATAATTAGCGAAGTGAATAGTGGTCATAGCGTAATGTCCAGAATTATTATGGATAATGGAAGTCAAAGAACCTATATAAGCGAAAAATTGGCGGAGGTGCTTAAGCTTCCCACCTGTGGTGTTGAGAATGTTCAAATTCTTGCATTTGGTGACAAAAAAGCAAAAAAGGCAACTCAATTGAAAAGTGTAGAAATTTCATTACGGAGCCGATATAATGATAAAGTGCAAAAAATAAAAGCGATTGTTGTGCCTACTATCTGTGCTAACATTTTGCCAGTGCCCAAATTTAAAAACAATCAGTTTAGAAACATCAAAATAGAATTAGCAGATTGTGAAATAGGCAAGGAGAAATTAGTTGACGGCATTAATGTTTTGATAGGGCAAGACTATTACTGGATATTTAACTACGGTGAAATTGAACGGCTACAAGAAAATTTAGTTGCCATAAAAACATTCTTCGGATGGACTATTCAAGGCAGTTGTGGTGAGAAATGTAATACAGTAGCGTGCAATTGTGTAGCGAGTGTAGAAAGGTCAAGTGAAGAATATTTTGATATTGAAAAATTTTGGAGTTTAGAGTCCATTGGCATCAAGAGCTGTCAACTACAACAGAGTAATCCCTTAGAAGGAACAGTGTTTAAAATCAGTGAAGTGAATGGCCGTTACGTAGTGTGTTTGCCTTGGAAAAATTTAAACGAAAAATTGAATAGTAATAAAGAAATCGCAGAACAGAGATTGTACAGTTTAACAAATAAATTGTTAAGGGACAATAATAAACTCATTGAATATGATATAGCGCTTAGGGATTTAATACAAAACGGCATAGCGCAACAGGTAAACGACTCAAACAGTGAAATAGTGTACTATATGCCCCACAAACCGGTTTATCGTGACGACAAAATCACTACAAAAACGCGAATAGTTTTTGACGCATCTTCTAGCGAACCAGGTGTGTTATCTTTAAATGATCACTTGAATGCGGGTGACAATCTCGTAGCAGATTTGCTAAAAACTCTTTTAAGATTCCGTTCACATAAAATAGCGATAACTGCGGACATTGAAAAGGCTTTTCTTCAGATCGAGGTCGCGGAAAATGATCGAGACGCACTCCGATTTTTATGGTACGAGCGTACCCCAATGTGTAAAATTCGACTGCCAAAAATCGTTGAATACCGTATGACCAGGGTAACGTTTGGTGTAACCTCCAGTCCGTTTTTGCTGGCAGCTACACTCCGTCATCATTTAAACACTTCTCAGCAAGAGTATGGAGTTATTTGCGATAAACTAAAACAATGCTTTTATGTAGACGACTTGGTGGTAAGCGAGCGAAGTTTAGAGGAAGCGAAGTTAATGTATTTAAAATCAAAAGAAATTATGGCCAAAGCAAGGTTTAATCTTCGGAAATGGAACACAAATGATCCTGAGCTTAGCGCATTTTTCCTGACTTATAACAACGAACAAGCAATTAGCCAAAAGGTACTTGGCATAAATTGGACTACAGCGAACGATGAGATTAGCGTCAGCATTGAGAGCATTAGCGAGTATTTGATGAATTTGAGACCAACGAAAAGGAATGTCATGAAAGCTATGGCGAAAATTTATGACCCTTTGGGAATGCTAGGCCCATTTACTGTTCGAATAAAACTCATTCTTCAAAATATTTGGAAAGAAAACTTGGAATGGGACGAAGCTCTAAGTGGTGATAATATGAATGATTTTCAACACTGGCAAGAAGAAATAAAAGCTCTGCATAACTTTAACATGAGACGATGTTTAGCAACAGAAAGTGACTCTCAATACGAAATTCACATATTTGCCGACGCCAGTCCGAAAGCGTATGGTGCGGTTGCCTACGTGCGCCAACTAACAGCGACCGGTGTCATTACAACAAATTTCATTTGTTCTAAGAACAGAGTAAGCCCGATGGAGAAAAGTAAAAAACAGAGTGAACTGACATTGCCTAAATTAGAATTAACAGCAGCGTTAACAGCAGCGAGATTAAAAATATTTTTAGTAGATGCACTCGACTTCGAAGTGCACAGCGTCACCTTATGGAGCGATTCAGCGATAGCTCTCAACTGGATTAATGGGCAAGGAAGACAAATACCCTATGTAAAAGCGAGAGTTAGCGAGATAAATAACATAACGAACATTCATGATTGGAAGCATTGCCGGGGCAGAAATAATCCAGCGGACCTCCTTACCAGAGGTATAAAAGCAAAAGCATTAGTGGAATCAGATCTGTGGAAGTTTGGCCCTGAATGGTTAGTTGAAGGGGAGTTGAATTGGCCTTCGGAGTATATTTTAGAAAAATCAACGAGCCTGGTCGCCGAATCTACAGGCAACAACAAGGGAAGCATTATCGAAACTGTTATTAAACTAGAAAATTACAGTGAGTTGAAGCGGCTTTTGCGAGTTACAGCGTTTGTTTTCCGATTTGTTAAAAATGTTAAACATAGCGTAATAAATAAAAGAAAACATTTATCAAAACCGTTCAGCGTAATTAACGAAATAACTGCGCACGAGTTAAGCAAAGCAGAGTCATATTGGATCAGATATGTGCAACGAAATTATTATAATAGAGAAGTTGTTGCTTTAGAAAGTCAGCGTTCAATTCCTGCTGATTCAAAAATTTTGTTGTTGAATCCAGTTTTAGTCGATGGTATTTTGAGGCTTACTAGCAGGTTACCACCTGAGTTGTACGGTAATTATAATCCAATAATACTACCAAAACGTTCACATTTAAGCAGTTTACTTGTTTGGGAAGCGCATAAGCAAACGATGCATGGAGGCATAAACACGGTCTTAGCCCATTTACGACAAAAATTTTGGTTAGTACAAGCGCGTCAGCTCATAAAATCTTGCCTCCATAAATGTGTTATCTGCAGACGGCTACGTGGAAAAAGTGCGTCCGAGAAGTGGACAGAATTGCCACGCGAACGAGTGGAAACAAACAGACCATTTAAGACTATTGGAGTCGACTTTGCTGGGCCACTATATGTTAAAGAAGAGACTGAAGGCGATAGGCGAAAAGTTTACATCATGCTAATAACGTGTGCTGCATTTAGAGCAGTTCATTTGGAACTCGTCGGAGACTTGACAACTAACAGCTGTATAAATGCATTACGGCGGTTTATAGCGAGACGTGGTGCACCAGCAACTATAATGTCAGATAATGCCAAGACATTTAAACGAGCGGATTTTGAATTAAGAAAACTAAACGATCTTTTGAATAATAGCGAGGTTCAGCGGTTAGTAGCGCATGAAAGCATAAACTGGAAGTTTATACCTGAAAGAGCAGCGTGGTGGGGCGGTTTTTGGGAACGCCTAATAAAGATTGTTAAAGATTGTCTGAAGGCGGCCATAGGAAAAGCGAATTTGTCCGAAGACGAATTGACAACACTACTAACTGAAGTGGAAGGTGTGGTCAATGCAAGACCATTGACTTACATAAGCAGCGATCACAACGATTTGGAGCCTTTGACTCCAGCACATTTTTTAACTAACTTTAAACCTCTTTTACTCCAAACAGATTACAAAAGCGATGGCTCATCCTTGGCGAAGTCGTGGCAGCAGCGACAAGCTATAATAAAGAGGTATACGAAGCGATGGTGCACAGAATACTTAAGCGCACTCCGTACCATACACCACAATAGAGGCGGTCCAACCCGTAGTGTTAAGGTCGGGGACGTTGTCCTACTACACGATGATAATAAGCCTCGGCTCCAGTGGAAGCTAGCGGTTGTGCAGCAAACATATCAAGGAAGAGATGGTCGCGTTAGGGCTTGCGATATCCGGCTGCACGATCAAAAGATTTTGAAGCGCCCAATTCAGTTATTATATCCTTTAGAAATAGCGTCCTCTATGTCCGGGGCGGAGGATGTCAAAAATTAAATACCAACAAATTAGTACTCTTTATTTACTTAGAAATATCCGTTATTTAATGAGAGAGAAAAGCTCAACACAGTAACATTGTAAGCTCATACCTTGTATTACTTTTTATAACGATTTAAAATATAGTAAGAATCTGACCGCCGAGACTGTTCGAACTCGGGACGAAAATAGCGTGTTTTATTTAATATAATATTTTTT